>VMDO01022251.1:0-33833 GCA_007922755.1 Pedetes capensis
TCTTCATTTGTGGCCTTGGTGGTGGGTGCATAAATTTGAATAATAGTCATATTAACTGGCCTTCCTTGTAGGCGTATGGATATTATTCTATCACTGACAACATTGTATTTCAGGACAGATCTTGAAATGTCTTTTTTGATGATGAATGCAACCCCATTTCTCTTTAGTTTATCATTCCCAGCATAGTAGACCATATGACCATTTCCGTCATCACGGTATACTCTACTTGGAGGAGGCAACTCTTCCCCAGTAGTCTTTTGAGTGCCTTCCAACCTGGGGGCCTCATTTTCAGGCACTATATCTGACAGTGTTTCTTTGCTATCCATAGGGTTTTCAATGGCTAGTTGTTTCGGGAGTGGCTCGCCAGGTCCTACTCCCTTTGTACACAATTAGGGGAGTTTATTTGGCTTTAGTTTATCTGTCTTTCTCCTTTTCTTTGCACAAGTTTTGATTACATTTATCCGTTAGAAAGTCGACACACTGTGTTTCTCTAGTTTAATATAAAGAGAATGGTAAGAGTTTTAAATTTACGTGGCTACTGTTATTTATGCAAATCACCCAGATTCATGTGAATGTTCTTTATTTGAATATTAAAGTCACTGGCATTATAATAACATCAGATTTAGTAGTATGTGTTACATTTATGCTGTTACTCATGTTAAATTCTGTCATCCAGATGATAATGAAAAATTGTTTAAGCCGGGCATGGTGGCACATGCCTGTAATCCCAGTGACCTTGGCAGGCTCAGACAGGAGGATTGAGAATTCAAGGCCAGGGGCAGCCTGCATAATTTAGCAAGATACTGACTCAAAATAAAAAATGGGCTGGAGGTGCTGCCCAGTGTAAAGCACTTGCAAAGTATGTGGGACCCTGGGTTCAACCACCAAATACTGCCTCCCACTCCAAAAAAAGTTTGTCAGTGCTGGGGTCAGTGGCGCACACCTGTAATCCCAGCGGCTCGGGAGGCAGAGGCAGGAAGATCACAAGTTCGAGACCAGAGTCAGTGTGCGTAATTTAGCGAGAACTTGTCTCAAAAAGTAAAACAACAACAAAAACAAGTTTGGAGGCAGCAGCTTAGTGGTCCAGCACTTGCATAACATGCAAGTGCGAGGCCATGGGTTCAACCCTGGTACCACCAAAAAAAAAAGAAGTTTGTCGAATTTGTTTCTTTAATATTTTAATTGCTTTTTAACTGAAATGACAATAATGTGCACATTCAGTGATAGTTAATTGCAATATTGCCTTTTTTTTAAATCTTAAGAGATGACCTTGGATTCAGGCTCATCTCGGAACAGGTCAGCCATCACCCACCAATCAGTGCATTTCATGCAGAAGGATTAAACAATGATTTCATCTTCCATGGCTCAATCTATCCCAAACTAAAGTTCTGGGGGAAGAGTGTGGAAGCTGAACCCAAAGGTACCATCACCTTGGAGCTCCTTGAGTAAGTTACAGTCAAACACTTCCACTCATTTCATGCATATGTAGTTGTGTTTATGTATACGTGGACCTGACCTTATTGTTTTAAAAGCTGGCAAACTTGAAACAAACAGCATTTATCAAGTGTGAACTCTCTACCTCTATGTGAAAAAAGTATAGTGGTAGCCACTGTAAATCAGTCTGGGTATATGTAAAAAGTTTAATTGACATTTGAGGATGGTGTTTGGGTCTGTTTTTTAAATACATGGAGTTCATAACTCCATGGGAGTTCTTATGAAACTAGCTGATATCATGATGCCAATTTTTATTTAAGGATCTTCCAAATGAATTCAGCATGGAAAATATTGAAATAATATTTGTGTAGCATGTTAGACATTAGGTGAGTTGGGAGTTCTCTTCTTGTGCAGTACTAGCTTTATACTCAAAGGCAGTTTCAGTTAAGGCAGTGTAAGCACACTGTCCTCTCCCTCTCACTGATTATAGCCAGAAATCCTGGACAGAAGATATAAAGCAACAACCTGAGAACTCTGAACAGTAAGGAGAGAAGCAGACTGCAGAGAGAAATCAAGCCCTGAAGACCAGTTTGGCAGAGTGAGATTCTCACTTTTACAGTTTTCTCCCATTCTCTTGGATTAGAGTCAGAGCAACAAGATGAAGAACTGGACAGTGAAGGCAGGCAAAAGATGCTCTCTCTTTCTGAGTAGCAGACCTGGAAAGATCCTCCTGCAGACATAGAGAGTGGGGGAAATCCTGTTTGGTTTTATCTCCCAGCCTAGCCCCAAAGCAAGCACTAGGGTTTGCTGTTCTCGTGCACTGACAAAAACTTCTTTTCCTTGGCCAGAGGAATTAGATCAAGGGGCCTTATGGTCCAAAGAATGTGAAGAGAGTCCCTGTTACTTCTGTCTTCTCATCCCTCTGCCCCAGAGGAGGGCCACCTTGTGGAAAATACAGATAGAGCTGATCCAGCTTGCTGGGCAGAGGCGCCTGGCGTTTAAGAGCAGGGGAGAAACCAGAGACGAGGGATCTTCAGTAACCGTGAACTCAGGCGGTCCCATGACTGCAGATAGTACACTCAGAGCCTTGAGATCTGAGCACGACTGGGGCTTTATCAAAGGCCATAGAAGGAGACTTAGGACTTGTGCTCCAAAACTGTGTTAACTGCCTCTTAAAACAAAACAAATCAGTATTCTCCAGAAGATTTTAAGATGCCAGGTCTTATAAAATTCAAGTGTCCAAAATTATTTGGCACGGTAAGAAACAGAAAAATCTAAACAACTCATAGTAGAAAGACAATCAATATATTCTAACCCCAGAATGACCCAGACACTGAAATTTGAGTCAACGACTTTAAAGCAGCTGTGGTAACTGTGCTCTCTGAGATGAAGGTGAACATTCTTAAGTGAATAGACATTCTATCAGAAAAACAGGAGTGATTCAGGAAATTTTAGTTCTGAAAAATGTAGTACTAGAAATATAATAACTAGGATAGACTTAGGGACAGAATGAAGATCATAAAACGTGTTACAGAATCTTTGTGCTAAAAACTACAAAATACTGAGGAAAATAATTAAATAATACTTGAGTAACAGAGAGACCTACTGTGTCTCAATCTATTTGGATGCATTAATATAGTTAACATGTCTCTGCTCCCCTAGTTCCTCTGTGTGCAATCTTCATCAGCACAACCAAATAAAAATGTGTTTGTTTTCCACACTAGGGATCGAATCCAGGGCCTTATGCATGCTAGGAAAGCAATATACCACTGAGCTATTTCTTTAGCCCTCATGGGTGATTTTTGATACAGATAGAAGAAGTTGATTATAAATTTATAGGGAAGCACAAATGAAATAGATAGCTAAAAGAATTGTGAAAAGGAAGAACAGAATCAATGGACTCATAGCACCCAGTGTGAAAACTTAACTTGTAAGCTGTTGTAGTCCATACAGTGTGTTATTGGCAAAAGGGCAAACCACATACTTCAGTGGAGCAGATCCAGAAACTGACCCTGCAGAAAAAGAGTTTTTGACAAAGATACAGGGTGATACAGCTAACAAGAAGGCTAGTCCTTTCTACACATGGTTTGGGAACAAGTGGACATCCATATGTTAAAGATGAACCCCCCAAAAAAAAAATTAAAGGGGGAAACCAGAGGCACAAATAAATTATAGCAATTCAAAAAAAAAAAAAAAAAGAACACCTCAACCTATCCTCACCCTTTATGTAAAAATAAACTCAGTATAGGTCATGAACAAAAATAAAATGTAAAACTCTTAAGCTTTTTGAAGAAAATATACAAAATTTTAGGGCTTTGACTTCTTATAATACCAAAGGCACAATACACAAAGGGCTAATGAACTAGGTTTAATCAAAATTGAACTTTTTTCTCTGAAATATTCTGGCTAGGGTTTGAAAAAGCAAGCTATAGACTAGTGCTGGGATTTAGCTCAGTTGGTAGAGTACCACTCTGCAGTCTCTCAGGTCCTGGTTCAATTCCCAGCACCACAAAAATGGGAGAAGAATGTGGCAGTCCACTCCTGAGGCAATCCCAAAACAATCAACCATTGAAAACCATGTGTATTTTTGCTGAAATTCAAATTCTGAACTTAAAATTTCACATGAATAAAGCTAATTTAAAAGAAAAAACAAAGAAAACTCTGTGAGGGTTGATAGGAGTCAGACATGACTCGATAGTACCTAACAGCAACAACAATATAGACTAGTAAAAGTTATGTTACAAATCATATATACAACATATATATATATATATATATACACACAACATATATATATATATATATATATATATATATATATATATATATATAGTGCGTGTGTGTGTGTGTGCGCGCGTGTGTGTGGTACTGGGGGCCTTGCACTTGCATGCACTGCAGCTGCAACCCCATCCCAGTTTTTTTACTTTTTTGAGACAGGGTCTTGCTAAGTTACACAGACTGCCTCTGGTCTTGAACTTGCGATCCTCCTGCCTCTGCCTCCCGAGCCACTGGGATTACAGGCGTGCACCACCTTGCCCAGCTACATACAACATATATATATAAACATATATGTTCTGATGTCCAGAATATATGTTGTTGTTGTTGGGTGCTGTCAAGTTGGTATGCGATTCATAGCGACCCTGCATACAACAGGCGAAACACTATTGTCAGTGCTTCTCTGCTATTCATAGGGTTTTCAATGGTGGATTGATTTTTGAGAGGGGGTTGCCAGGTCTGTGTCCCAAGCCTACGGCACCTGGTGTTCCCAGGCGGTCTCCTATCCAAGTCCTAACCAGGCCCGACCCTGCTTAGTTTCTGAGATCTGACGGGACTTGGATGCCACTGGGCTACGGCTGCAGGCCCAGAATATATAAAGAACTCTTAAACTCAACAATAAAAATGTTCAGGGATGGAGATACAGCTCAGTGGAAAATCACTTGTGTAGCATATGTTTTATCCCCATAACTGCAAAAAAAAGAAAAAAAGAAAAAAAAAAAGAAATTGAGCAAAAGATGTGAACAGATCCTTCATGAAGAGATGTGGTTAGCAAATAAACACAGGAAAAGATGCTCACCAGCTTTAGTTACTAGAGAAATACAAAATTAAAACCACAGTGAGATACAAGTACACATCTGCTAGAATAGCTAAAAACATTTTTAAATGACAATACCAAATGAAGAAAGGATGTGGAGCAGCTAGAACTCTCATATATTGTTGGTGGGAATGTAGGTGGTAGAGCCACTCTGCAGACTAGTTTGGCAGTTTCTTATAAAATTAATCATAATACAACCTGTGACTCACCAGTCCTGCTCATGGGTATTTATCTTAGAGAAATGAAAACATGTTCACACAGAAACCTCTATACAAATGTTTATAGTAGCATTATTCATAATCACTTGAACCTGAAAACAAACCAAATTGCCCTTGATTGGGTGAATGGCTAAACAAACTATGGTTAGCCAAGTGTGATGGTATATGCCTTCAACCCCAGTGACTTGAGAGGCTAAGGTAAGAGAATCTTGTGTTTGAGGCCAGAGGCAACCTACATAAATTAACAAGACCCTGTCTCAAAGTTTAAAAGTTAAAGAATGGACTGGTGAGTGCACCCCAGGGGTAAAGCATTTGCAAAATGTGTGCGAGGCCATGGATTCAACCCCCAAGTATTGCAGAAAGCAAACAACCAAAAATAAATAAATAAAACCTATGATACATCCATACAATGGAATAGTACTAAGCAATAAATAAGAATTATTGATACATAAAAGAATACAAAATGAATTTCAAATGCAATATATGAATTGAAGAAGCTAACTTAAAAGGTTGTATCCATTTATAAAGCACTTTCTGGAAAAGATAAAACTATCACAGTGAAGGACTGATGAGTTGTTTAAGGGTTCAGGATGAATGAGGGATTTAGGGATGAGAAGTGGAGAAGTATTTTGATGCCATAGGGGAAGCACAAGCAGATTTTTTGGGTGTAAATGGAGTTGTTCTGTATTCTGTATTTTAGTGATTACACAGATGTGTGTGGATTAAAACTCATAGAACAGAACACCAACAAAATTGAATTTTACTACATAAATTTAAAATAAATTTAAAAGTATGTATCTGACGATAAATATACAAAGAGGCAAAGTAATTTTTTTCAAAAGCAAAGGATATATAAAATTGGATTTTATTCACATATTTGAGTTTTTTATTTTTTGTTGGTGAACTGGAGGATACTTTGGAAAGTCCTAATAGGCTTTCATTTTTATTTTCTACTTCTAATTTAATTTTCTTTTCATATGTTTTCATCAAATTTTTGAATGTCAAAATAATCATATACAGGTTGAGTATCCTATGTCAGAAATGCTTAGGACTAGTATTGAGGTTTTATTTTTGAGTTTTGGGTTTCCCTAATGTGGAAGCCCAAGATCCAAAATGCTCCAAAATCTGAAACTGATCAATTGTCATGTCAGCACAGAAGAATTCTGCATTTCAAGTGAAGCACTGTAGCTCACACCTATAATCCCAGCCACTGAGGAGGCTGAGGCAGAAGTATCTGCCCAACTCAGACAGACCCTGTCTAAAAATTAAAAAGTTTGGGGGCTGCCGTTCATTGGACAGTTGCCTAGCATGTGGCAGACCCTGGATTCAACTCCCAATACTGCCAATAAAAAAAGAAAAGAATTTTTGTAATTTCAAATTTTTGGTTAGGGATGTACAACCCCTATACAGCTTATTTGAAATTTGGTGGGATTTTTTTTCTTAAGCTTTTGTTTGCTTTTAAGACAGTAAGAGTAGAGTTAATAGCAACATAGATGTTTAAGTCTAAAAGTATAATTATCTCAAGTAGTCTGATTTGTTATCCTGAGTAATAGCATTTGAGGCAAACACACTTTTAAACAAATGGCACTTATCACTTATTCTCTGGTTTGGGGTTTCTTTTTCAGACACAATGAAGCATATACGTGGACAAACCCCACATGCTGTGTGCACAACATCATCGTGGGCAAACTCTGGATCGAGCAGTATGGCAACGTGGAAATCACGAACCACAAGTAAGGCTCGTTCCAGTTCTTACCATATTGTCAGTTTTCATCAAACTGTTCCAGGGGGCTTTTTGTTGTTTTGTTGTTTGTTTGTTTGCTTGTTTGTTTAAAAAAAATCAAGCCTGATAAAAATTTAAGAATCAGTAAAGTAACTCTCAAGTGAATCGAAGCCCATCCACTTAATGAATACTGTCCATTAAAGTCTCTGATTAAGGAAGACTGTGTGAATTCAAAGTCTCCAGAGCCCCAGTGACTCTTAATTCTAGTTCTAGCTCATTTTCATATATTGTTTACTTTGTGGTATTTATATGGAGATAGGATGGAAGAAGAGAGAGGGGCATAAGGGTTATTAAAAAGAATGAAGTTCAAGTCACTTACTGTTTATGAGTGCCAAAGACTTTTTCTTTAGGGATTGTACAACACTGGTCAAGGACTAGTCATGATAACTCCTCCATGGCACTAGTAAACAGCTGCCACCAGAAAAGTTGTCATAGTTACTGTTCTCTACTGCTTCTTTGGCTTTAAGTAGTAACCTGACCTTAACATTTTCCTTCATAGGACTGGGGACAAATGTGTGTTGAATTTTAAGCCATGTGGCCTTTTTGGTAAGGAATTACACAAAGTCGAAGGCTTCATACAAGATAAAAGGTAAAGTTCCCATTTTCAGTGTTGCATAGTATAGTCATTAACTTGCCAGTGTTAAAATCTGCTGGCATAAGCTTAGTCGGGTGGCACACACCTGTGGTGCCAGCGCCTCAGCAGGCAGAGGCAGAAGGAGCACAGGCTGCCTCTGACCTTAAACCTATGAAACTTAATGAGACCCTGCCTCAAGATAAAAAAAAAAAAAACTTTTAAATGGGCTGGGAGTGCAGCCCAGTGGTAGAGCACTTGTAAAGTACATGTGAGGCCGTAGGTTCAACCCCCAAGTAACCCCAAAAAATGCTGCGAAAACCTAAAAGCCTACCATTTTAATAAATAGAAAAATCTTTTTTCTAGAAGGAAATATGTATTTCTTTATAAAATTTGACTCATAAAATCTTTATATTAATATTTGATTACAGCAAAACTCTGGTTTAATTGTTAGCTAAACATCAGTTTCTCTTGACAGCAAAAAGAAACTCCGTGCCCTCTATGGGAAGTGGACCGAGTGTTTATACAGTGTTGACCCTGCTACTTTTGATGCTTACAAAAAAAATGATAAGAAAAACACTGAAGAGAAGAAGAACAGCAAACAGGTGAACATCCTGTAAGGTAGTCTCGAGGAATAAGTGGACTCTTGCATTTGTACAAACCTTTTTAGAGTCTGCCTGTTTTTGGTCACAGTTTGACCTTTCTCTGTTGGGGTTGCTAATGCATTTCATTCTGCTCCTTGCACTTTTTATCATTAATTAGCATGCAGTATAATGAGTTTCCTTACGAGATTATCATATAGTTGAGTTGTATATTTTGTATTTGTTGTCTTCCTCATTACCCCCATGCTGCTCCCACTCCCCTCCCACTAATCTCCTCCTACCTCTAGATACAGCCCCTTGGTCTTTCCAGTCTTGCACACACATATTCATGCACACACATATTCATACACACACACACACACACACACACACCCCTATCTATCTATCTATCTATATCTATATCTATACCTATATCTATCTATCTATCTATCTATCTATATATATATATACCTATATATAGATAGATATCTTTAGGATAAATCTACCTTCTATGTATTAAGTGAGAACATGTGGTATTTGTCTTTCTGAGTCTGTCTTATTTCATTTAAAATGTTAATCTTCAGTTCCATCCATTTTCCTGCTAAGAATATGATTTCATTCTTTACAGTCCCACCAGCAAATGTAAGAGTTCCTTTTCCCCTACATCCTGGCCAGCATTTGTTGTTGTTTTGCTAATGCTAGTCATTCTGATTAGAGTGAGATGGCATCTCAGTGTGGTTTTGATTTCCATTTCCCTGATGGCCAAGGATGTTGAACACTTTTTCATATGTTCATTGGCCATTTGTATTTCTTCTTTTGAGAATCATCTCTTTAGTTCGTTTGTCCACATATTGATTGGATTATTTTTGGTATTAATTTTTTGAGTTCTTTATATATCCTGGGTATTATTCTCCTGTCAGATGTATAGTTGGCAAAGATTTTCTCCTATTCTGTGGACTCTGTCTTTATTATTTCCTTTTCTGTGCAGAAACTTTTTAAGGCCATGTAGTAATGTTTGTCAATTCTTGCTACTATTTCTTGGGCTATTGGAGTTCTTTTAAGAAAGCATCTGCTTTTGCCTATGTGCTGAAGAGTTTTCCCTGCATTTTCTTCCAGTAGTTTTAAAGCTTCCAGGTTTACTGTAAGATATTTGATTCATTCTGAATTGATTTTTGTACAGGGTAAGAGATAGGAGTCTACTTTTATTCTTCTACATAGGTATATCCAGTTTTCTCTGCAATGTGTGTTTTTAGTTCCCTTGTTGAAAATCATGTAACTGTAGTTACATGGGTTTTTTCTGAGTCCTCTATTTTATCCTATTGATTTCTGAGTCTGTTTTTGTGCCATTACCAAGTTATTTTTGTTACTGTGGCCCTGTAATATAGTTTGATGTCAGGTATTGTGATGCCTCCTGGTTTGCTGTCTCTCCTCAGGATTGCTTGGGCTATTTGGGGGTCTTTTGTGTTTCCATATGAATTCTAGGGTTGTTTTTCTATTTCTGTGAAGTATGTCATTGGAATTTTGATGAGGATTGCATTAAATCAGTACATTGCTTTTGGTAGCATAGCCATTTTCACAAAAATATTCTGCCGATTCATGAACAAGGAAGGATTCAATTTTTCCCTATTAAGTGTAATGTTGGTTACCAAATTACATATCAAAAGAGACTCTGAAACTTATCCTTGAATGTTGAGCAGCTAAAGTAAAAGGAAGACATGAGGAAGTTAAAGAACTAAACAGATTTCGAAGGGCAGCTCGAGAAGACAAAATCAAATTAAATTGTAATGACATGTGCAAAGAGCTAGAGATAGAAAACCAAAAGGGAAGAACATGCTGTTTTTTCAAGCTTAAAGAATTAAAGAAAAAATTTGAGCTTCAAGTGGCAATAGTGAAGAATTCTGTAGGGAAAATATTAAACAACCCAGGAAATATCAAAAGATGGAAGGAATATACAGTCATTATACCGAAAAGAATTGGTGGATGATCAACCACTTCAAGAAGTTGCATATCATCAGGAACCAATGGTACTGAAGGACGAAGTAGAAGCTGCCTTGAAGGAATTGGAGAAACACAAGGCTCCAGGAATTGATGGAATACCAATAGAGATGTTTCAACAAATAGATGCAGCACTGAAGATACTTACTTGTTTATGCAAAGAGATTTGGAAAATAGCTACCTGGCTAACTAACTGGTAGAGATCAATATTTATGCCTATTCCCAAGAAAAGGAATCCAACAAAATGTGGAAATTATCAAACAATATCATTAATGTCTCACACAAGTAAAATTTTGCTAAAAGTCATTCAAAAGTGACTACAGCAGTATATTTACAGGGAACTGCTTGAAAATCAAGCCAGATGCAGAAGAGCCTGGAACCAGGGACGTCATTGCTCATGTCAGGTAGAAGTTAACTGAAAACAGAGAATACCAGAAAGATGTCTATCTATGTTTTATTGACTATGTAAAGGCATTTGACTGTGTGGATCACAACAAATTATGGATAACATTGCAAAGAGTGGGATTTCAGAGCACTTAATTGTACTCATGAGGAATCTGCACATGGACAAAGATGCAGTCGTTCAAACAGAACAAGGAATCAGTGCCTGCTTTAAAGTCAGGAAGGTGTGTGTCAGGGCTGTTTCCTTTCACTGTACCCCTTCAGTCTCTGTGTTGAGCAAATAATAGAAGAAGCTGGACTTTATGAAGAAGAATGTGGCATCAGAACTGTAGGAAGACTGAGCCGGCTTCGGTAGTGCACACTTGTAATCCCAGTGGATCGGGAGACGGAGGCAGGAGAATCGCAAGTTCGAGACCAGAGGCAGTCTGCGTAACTTAGCAAGACCCTGTCTCAAAAAGTAAAAAATGGGCTGGGGGTGCAGCTCAGTGGTCTAGCACTTGCAGAGCATGCAAGCGCAAGGCCCTGGGTCCAACCCCCAGTACTGTAAAAAAAAAAAAAAAAAGAACTGGAGGAAGACTCATTAACAACCTGCATTATGCAGATGACACAACTTTGCTTGCTGAAAGTGAAGAGGATTTTAAAACATTTAATAATGAAAATCAAAGAGCACAGCCTTCAGTACAAGGTGTGCCACTGAACATCAAGAAAACAAAATCCTCATAGCTGAGTCAGTAAGTAACTTCATGACAAATGAAGAAAAGATTGAGGCTGTCCAAGATTTTGCTTTAGTTGGTTCTATAATCAACACCCATGGAAGCAGCAATCAGGAAATCAAAAGATGCACTGCATTGAGAAAAGCTGTTGCAAAAGATCCCTTTAAAATGCTAAAAAATAAAGATACCACAATGAAGACAAAGGTGTGCCTGACTTATGAAAGATATTTTCAGTCAGATCATATGATTGTGTAAGCTGAACATTGAATAGTGGAGGCAGGAAAAGAATTGATACTTTTGAATTATGGTGCTAGACACAAATATACCATGGACTGCCAAAAGAACCAACAGATCCATCCTAGAAGAATTGCAATCAGAGTGCTCCTTGGAAGCATGGATAGCTAGACTGTCTGACATATTTTGGACATGTTGTCAGGAAGAACCGATCTCTGGAGAAGGACAACATGTTTGAGAGAGGTGGGTCAGTGAAAGAAAAGGAAGACCCTCAACTAGATGAATTGACACAATGGCTGCAGAAATGGGCTTAAACTTAAAAAGATCACACACATGGTACTGTGTCAGGGAGCATTTCATTCTGTTGTACGTAGAGTGGCTATGAGTCGGACCTGACTGAATGGCCCCTAACAACAACAACAATAACAACATGTTGAAGGTTAATTATAGTAAAGGTAGAAATAATTGATGTAGAAAATCAGGGGTGATGTCAGGGGAAGGGGAAAAGAAAGAAACAGTAGGGAATAGAAGAATATTAAAAGAACAGGTAGAAGGGAGTATGTTAGGTGGATAAAGGAGAAACAGGTGCTAATATAGATTTGGTTGCAGAGCGTGGAAAAAAATTACATATAATTATATAAACACACTGACCAGTACGAAAAATACTAATTTTTTTTTAATGAACTTGAGTATGACTAGTACCTAAAGTTTAGTTAGAAGGGAGCCTAGATAAGATAAAAGGAAAAGAAGTGGAAAAAAACAAAACATCAAAAGATAAAAAACAGAAACAAACGAAAAAATCCAAAAGCTATTACAATTCCCTTGAGAATTTTCTTCTAGTACTAGAGTGTGGCAAGTGGACGGGTAGGCAGTTCAAGGAACTCTCTGGTGATTGGGGGATGCCAGGAGGGTCCTGGTGGGCTGGACTGCATTTTCAGTTTCTCCTCCTTCACAGATGTCCTGTGGAATGGAGAAGGACTTGGGGATTTGAGTGTTACATTTGCTTTTAGAGTCAGTTTTCTTGGCCCCTTAACTGCTGTTAAGAGGTAGTTCCTGTGTTATGGTTGATGCTGGGATGGGGTTTGGGGGTGTTCAGATGTTTCCAGAATCTGTATGTCAGTGTTCTGGACCACATCCGACCCTCCCACAGCGGGACCTGCTAATGTGCTGCTTATTTGACAACGGTGCACACGTCTTAGTAGTCTGGCGCACCTTTAACTTTTCAGCAGATTCGCTCTGGCCCTCCACATGGTTAATTTGCCATTTGCTGTTTTGTGGGTTCATGAGCTACCTAGACCTTTTCTGTATTCAGACCATATGATTGGCCAGCCAATTACATTATTCTTTTTAGTCTGCATGCACCAGCTGCTGTATTCTTTGTGGTCTACACACCAGCAACCCAGAACTTTTGGGGATCATTGTGTGTGTCTCCTGGTATTTTTGTCTCTTTACTCTCCAACTTCTACTCTCTTTGATATCAGCCTCCTCTTTCCCCAGTAGTTCCTTTTCAGGTAGTAGAGACCCTTTGGTGGAGCCACTTAGTTGTATTGCTCCAGGAATGGGGTAGGGGTATACTTAAGTGGATTTGGGTGTTTTTTTTTCCCCTCCTTCTCCTTTGTTTGCCTTTTTCCTGGGGGACGACTGTTGTCTCAGACCCCTCCAGCAGTATTTAAGGCTTGTGAAGGCTGTAGGTTAGTACTGAGCCTGGGATTTCTAGGCACTTTTCACCCGGGTATAGCTGGGTGCTTACCTTGAGCAAGAGGTGGATACCCCTCCCCTCATGAGATGGTGCACAGGGGAGTTGTTTTCTTAATTTCTACTGTGTAGTCTTTGTTGTTCTGCATGGCTTCATTTGTGGTAACTTTTATTGAATTTTCTGATTCAGTTTGTTGCTCTCCTGGGATTAGAGTTTCTCTTTTATTGCTCTGGTATTTTTTTATTCAGGTAGTTACATGGAAGCTGCTTCTAATCTGCCGTCTTCCCAGAGGAATCTGACTGGTCCTTTCTATATCTTTCTAATGAGGTGCTATCTGCCTTAGCAAATACTTGAACATAATCTTCTCTAGGACGTGGCTGGATAGAAGTTCTACATGGGACTTTGATTTGATTCACGTAGCTTTGGAAAAATTGGAGCTCATCTTAATCGAGACACATGTTCTTTTCGTACTATTTATGTGCATTAAAAGTTGAAATGATTTGAATAGGTAGAATTTCCTTAGAAAGTATGTCTTCTGTCTCATTGGTTTATTCTGTATCACTACATTGCTGACTTTATGACCATTTGTAGTTAAAGGTGTGGTGTCTAGGCTGTTCTCTTCTTGTTGTTAAACATTCTTCTTGTTGGGAGAGTGAGTGTCCCATCCCAATTTCCCAGGGATGAGGCATACAGATTCAAGCCTAGCCCTTTCCTTGCAGTAGAACTGCTGAGAGCTAAAGAAAGATCACACTTGCCAGGAAGATCCTTGTTTGCGGCCTGACCCCTGTCCAGTCAGTAATGTCATAGTAAAAGCCCCAACTCCGGGTTAGGACTTGTCCACACATTTGAGAGTTGTGCCAGCCAGGCTACTTTCACCCCGCTTCGCCTTGGGGCCATATTCGTGAGATGGGGATCCTAATAGTACATTGTCCTTTGGTGAGTTAGCAGCTGTAAAGGGTTCAGAACCTTCTCTGCTCTGAGTATGACTAGTGAAGTCCTCCCTGCTGGAAGTATGTCCCCTGACTGGCAAGTCAAGCATCGCAGGCTCCCAGGCCTTACTTCATTCAGACCCCTCAAATCACCATCTCTTGGGCTCTTCAGTGTTTCTTATGTATTCAAAAATATAAGAAGCCCTCATTTTCCTTAAAGGCTGATGCTGTACTTATGGCTGTCTTTGTCCATTGAGCTAACTATACCTGAGGTAGAGAGTTTTGTTAAGGGCTGAGCATGCGGCTTTCCCGTGGCTTTGACCTCTCTGTTTCCCCCAGCTGGATGTGGGGTTCTGCTTTCCTCCCTGCAGCTCCGTTGCCACCTGTGAGCTTCACCTACTGTTCTCTGCAGCTGTCGGAAAACTGGTGGTGGTGGAGAAGGAAATGTATAGGACCCTGGTCCCCTGAAACAGACTCCATGGTCACAGCTCCTGCCAAGAGAAGGCCACCTGGCAAAGCCACCCTCTCCAGCACATTTGCCATCCAGCCCCCATAAATCCCTGGTCAGTCCCTGTAGGAAAGCGACTCTCTCACACACTCATTCCTGTCTGCTCGCTCTCGTTCCCGCATGTCTCCTGCCTATGGTTGTGGATGTTCCCCAACGTTGTCACATGTCTAGGCAGCTTTTGTCATCAGTGTTGTCACCTCCTTCCTGTTCGTTAAACTATGTTCACCGAAAGCATCTCAGACAGCAGTTTAGTGTTGTTAACTGTGATGTGCAGAATAGTGCTTAACTTTCCAAAGCCTTGAATTTGTCATGTGTACAGCTGGGGTAATTCCAGCTCCTCACAGGTCTGTTATGCAAAGAGCATGTCTAGCATCCTGAGGAAGTAGCCAAAGGAACCATTGTCCCCTTTTTAGGGTAGCATCCTTTTATATATTCTTTTTATCAGATGCACTGAGGAACCTTCCTGGTTTTGTGTCATTGAAGACTTTAGCTAAGTGTCCCAGGATTTAACCTTAGTACTAATCATTTGGGTTTGGATTTAGCTCAGTTGGTAGAGCACTGCGCTGCAGTCTCTGAGGTCCCGGAATTCCCAACACCGCAAAAACGGGAGAAGGACCTGACAGTCCACTCCCAAGGCAATCCTGAAACAATCAGCCATTGAAAACTGGATGAGGGTCGCTATGAGTCGGATACTGACTCAACGGCACCTAACAACAACAACCACTGATCATTTAGAACTTTCTCAGCAAATATCAAGTGAGTTATTTTGTCTTTAAAAAACCAGATGCTTAAAAAAAATCAAAACACTATAGTAAAGAGCAATGGTGATAAAGATGCCAGTCACTCCAATGCAAATGACACTAACTGGTACAACACACAAGGCTCCAGAGACTCCCACCACTTGGTTTGTCCATACCTGTGAGAAGGTAAGGTTATAGAAACCAGAAAGTCACATGTGGAGCACACCTGGTGTTTTGCAGTCTATCTCTTGCTTCAGCAGTGTTTGGATGGAACAGCTGTGGGGACTCCCTCTTCCGGCCTCCAAGTATCTTCCAATGTCCTCTTCACTTGTTACCTCCAGCACGTCTGTCTATCCCCTTCTGGAATCAGCTAACATGTTCCATGTTTAGCTCCTATTGCTGACCCTCTGTGACTGCCCGGAGTCCTCACAATTACCACGCTCGGGTGGAGGCTGTTGGCCACCTGAGCAGTGTGCATTTGCAGGCCTCCTATACCAGCCTCTCTCTGGCTTCTATTTCACCTGTGACAGTGTGGCTCTAGAGGGCATGGGATGCTGCTTCTATGAGGAGAAGTGCAAGAGCTGGAGCATCTCTTAAAGATGCGAATCCCGCCAGGATGTGCAGAAGCCATTTCAGGGTGAACAGAACCCCAGACGCCATGAAGCCACCCTGGTCTGAGCCACATCCTTTGACATCCTTACTCCCTGGGCTCTTCCCACACAGACCCCCCACCTCTGATTTCCTGGAGAGCTTCCCAGACAGGGAGGAACAGCTTCCAGGTGGCTGGCCGGCCAGGGGAACTTCCAAAGACCCACCATTGAGCACAGTTCAGAGCTGTGGAGGCCCTTCTGCACCTCCTGGTTGCGGGGCTTCTGCCTGGGTTTATTCCTGAAGCCACCAGGCAGTCTGCCCTCATGCAGTTTACTCTCCAGCGTGTGCAGGCAGTGGTCATTTTACAATGTGTGAGTGTGGACGGGTATTTCAGAGCCTTTTCCTCACTTGCCGTGCACCTGTTGGTCTTCCAGCTGAGCGCGTCTGAGGAGTCCGATGAGATGCCCATGCCCGACTCAGAAAGTGTGTTCATCATTCCTGGAAGTGTTCTCCTGTGGCGAATAGCCCCCCGGCCTCCCAATTCTGCCCAGGTGAGCCTGGGCCCACGGAATGGGGCCCCTTCCCAGGCAGCACTGAGACTTAGGCAGTTTGTCACCCAGATGTCCCTAAGTTGTCCCTTGTTAGCTCTTGTGTGCTGCTTTCCTTCCTAACCCTGAGGCCCCTTCCATCCGCCAGCCCCTCTGGTGTCCGGCTGGAAGGTGTGCTGGGTAGGACTTCCTTGGGGCTTCTTTAACAGTTCTGGGGATAAGATTGGCCCTCATTAAATATACACTGTATGAACCCTCCAGACCCAGCAAGGAATGATTTTAATTAGGAGAAAAGAAAGAATGTGGATTTTTCTGTAGTTCTACTTGAAGTTGGTAGGAGTGTTTTTTCTATGAAGCCTTCTTTGTGTTTGCTTTGAGATAAATCCCCACAGATGGTGCAGATTTCAGTGGAAGCATTTAGAAGTGAGATCTGGGAAAGGCTGACCATCGTGACCACCAAAGAGAGGTCACTGTCAAATCAAACCGCTGCTTTCAGGGCTTTCCATTTTGTGTCACGCCTTGGTAGATGTTAATCTGATCACTTTGCTCTTTTCCAGATGTATAATTTTACTAACTTTGCAATGGTTTTGAATGAAGTAGACAAGGAAATGGAGAGTGTGATTCCTAAGACAGACTGCAGGTTGCGGCCTGACATCAGAGCCATGGAGAATGGAGAAATAGGTGAGGCACCTGGGCCACTGCTGCTGCAGGGGCAGTTCTTTGGGGTGATGGTTTGTTTCATTCTTGGAGATTGTTAGCATCATTAGGGTACCGTACTTGCAGGTTGAACCCAGGGCCTCACACATACTTTGCAAGTGTTCTGCCACTGAGCTTTACTTCCAATCCAATTTTTATTTTTTATCTTGAGACAGGGTCTTGCTAAATTATGCATGCTACCTCTAGCCTCAAACTTGTGATCCTCCTGCCTCTGCCTCCTGAATCACTGGAATTAAAAACATGCACCACCCTGCCTGGCTTTCTCTGAGATTTAAGTTTAAATTCAGTAACCTTTATTTTAAATTTGAAAATCTGAGGTAAACTTTATTTAACTCAAATTCATTATTTCAGGAGTACCCCCCTGATAATTTAGTGTACTTTATATGGCCAGAGGTATAAGTGTCAGAGGGAAACTTAGCATCCTTATCGACTTTAAACTATTTCCTTCGCTATATATTCCAGAATTCATGTATCACCTTGTAAGATTCATAAAAGAGTGTGACTTCCCTTTGATTATAACATTTTTAATATTAAGGTACTAAATTTCTCTTAACTCAGTGGCTCTCAAAAGGAGTGCAATATTTCCTTCTAGGAAGTATGTGGCAATAGCTAGGATATTAACATCTAGGAGCCAGGGATGCTGCTATCTTGTTGTTCAAATGATAGCCTCCAACAATAACGAATCTTCCCATCCAACATGTCAGTAGTACTAAGGTTGAGAGACCATGTCCTAACTAAATACTATGACTCCCTCCTGTGTGAGGTATCAAGCATATTTTAGAAAATTGTTTGAATTTCTTATTAATGGGATCTGAAGGAGTTCTGTGAGGCCTCACCAAGAATTTAGAATAATTTTACATTTGTTCGCTCTTTCCATACCATTTTTCATTGAAGCATTTTACTATCACATTTTTAGCCTTAAGAATAAGCAGATTATTTTTAGTAAATGCAGAGGTTGTTAAGAGCATTATCTGTCAAAAGAGATGACCAATCTTAAATGCTGGCTTTACCTCTTACTAGCTTGGGCTTGTGTTAAAATTTTAACTTGATGTTCACAGTTTGTGTTCTAGTATAATGGAGATAATGTTATTGAATATGTGGTTCTCCATAAAGTCATTGTAAATATTATTTTGCCTGGCATTCTCTGCATAAGAATAAGTGTTTTTCATTGATGTTGTTATTTTAGATCAAGCTAGTGAAGAAAAAAAGCGACTTGAGGAAAAACAAAGGGCAGCCCGCAAAAACAGGTCAAAGTCGGAAGAGGACTGGAAGACGAGGTATGTGCATGTTCAGTGGGTGGCTGTCATGTGCAGATGAGGCAGGGACATCAGATACGGTGAACCATGGAGCAAGGGCCTGAGTTATTCTAGGCCTGAGAGAAATGTTATTTCCAGAGACCCTAAGTATTAAAGCCAAAAGAGTCACATGTGTAACAAAGAAAAATGACTCCTGAGAAATTAAGGTGAAAATATGCCTGCAGTTATCACAGGAAAGGCCATTCAAGCAAATTTAGATTCTTCATCCAGCAAACCCTGTTATTTAGTCATTGAGGAGAGAAAGTAAAATCCAGAATTACAGATTTGGGCTTACCTTCAAAGCTATTTGCTCATATATGTGAGTGAATTATAGGATCATTTACTTATAAATACATCATGTATTATTGATATTTAGACAATGCTTTTACTTTTTCAAACACAAGGGGATGTGATGGCAATGAAATCTGTATAAAGTAACATCTTAGATTCCATTTAGGAGTAGGATGTTGTTGTTGTTGTTAGGTGCCGTCGAGTCGGTATCCGACTCATAGCGACCCTCTGTACAACAGGGGAAACACTATTGTCAGTGCTTCTCTGCTGCTCATAGGGTTTTCAATGGCAGATTGATTTTTGGGAGGGGGTTGCCAGGTCCTTCTCCCAAGCCTACAGCTTCTGGTGTTCCCATGCGGTCTCCCATCCAGGTACTAACCAGGCCCGAACCCTGCTTAGCTTCCAAGATCTGACGGGATCGGATGCCACAGGGCTACCACTGCAGGCTAGGAGTAGGAAGTGGGCAATAAAGTTTCTGACTTATAGAAATCAAACCCAGAAAAACCCAGAAACTGACTTTAATGTGGCCCCAGTTTCCTCCATATTAAAAGCTGGTGTCTCTGCTGACACTCCTTTACTCACTTGAAGTGAGTTCTGACTGCAGTGTTTTTTAGGTTACAAATGAGCGCCACTGGGGAGGGTGGCTGCTTATGATCCTATTTCCTTAGAGGAACCTGCAGATGTCAGTAGGTGGGAGTGGGGAGGTGGGAGAGAGAGGCTGGGTAGAGGGAGCGAGAGACATTGTCTTTCCACAACGTGAGCATGGGGCACAAATAATATGTTCATCAAATGTTATTTTTTTGTATCGACCCCTGGACTTTATAGCCTGAGACACTGAATAAAAGCAAAGGTGCTTTCCCCTCTGGTTTCCTGTTGCCCACACTTTAAATGTTTAGCCTCTAGAAAAACAAAGTAGCTGGATTTTTCTCTGGGGAAGGGAGTATCAGAGCAGAGGACTTTCCAAAGTATGAATAATCCACATCCTGATCATTGTAAGTAGACTTCTAATTACGACAAAGTCCCAAAAGTGAAATAATTAATATTCTGGAAATTTTGGTCTAATAGGCACCTGTTGTATGAACCTTCAAGGAATTAGCCTATATAAAGCATTTTTTTCCTCTCAAGGTTTTTATTGTTGCCATAATGATAGTAGCATTAGAGAGTCACCAAACAAACCTAACTTAACTTTTGTTAAATATTTTTAGAAGCAATTTATTTGGAAAGAATGGCATAGAAAACTATTTCCATAAATATTATTCTGAAAACTAAATCCTATTGAGAAAATGTTACACCAATGTAACTGAATATTTTTAGCAAGTAATTTTGCATTTCCCTTACCTCCAGTATGCTGGTACATGCGTGTCATATTTTTTTTTGTTGTTTGAGACAGGGTCTCCCTATGTAGCACAGGCTGGCCTGGACCCGAGATCCTGCTGCCTCCCGAATACTGGGATCAGAGGCATGTCCCACCATGCCTGGCTTGGGTGTTATATTTTTTAAAAGTCAAGAGAATGGTTAGGGCAGCTCTTTCTGGAATTTGGATAGGTTAAAGTGTTAAAAACTAGATATATCCTAAGAATCTATAATTGCTAGGTGCTGTCGAGTCATGTCTGACTCAATGTGACCCTCATGGGGTTTTCAATGGCTGATTGTTTCGGTGTTGCCTTGGGAATAGATTGCCACTCCTGAAATTAGCATTGAGGAAATTGAAACCCAGGAAGATTTGGACTGGATTAACTTCAGTGGGCTATATACTGCATAAATTAGAAAACTCGTAGTTTTTAAAATCAATCTTCCATTTGCTGTCATTACTAACAGTTTTGTAACTGCTCTGGCATTCAGTTCCTCATCTATAAAACGAACCTCTGAATTTGGAGGGCATGTTTGCACTAGGCACCATACATAGTACATACTGCTGTTGGTAGGTTGTAAAAGTTCATTTCCATATCCTAGTTTCTCCTTCCTGATTACTTAACAGAATGCCTTCTAGTGGAAGATAAAGAGCAGGGCCAGAGGACACACTGATTAGATGAATCATGTTTCTAACAACTCTTTTAGAAATCATACTACCTTGGCATCAGATCTTGTCAGATCTTGGAGACTAAAGCAGGGTGGGACATCGTCCTTTGATGGGAGACCACCTGGGAATACCAGGTGCTGTAGGCTTGGGAGAAGGACCTAGCAGCCCATTCCCAAAACAGTCAACCATTGAAAACCCTATGAATAGCAGAGAAGCACTGACAATAGTGTTGGGCATGGCACAGTGTCAGGTAGTGTTTCATCTGTTGTACATAGGGTCGCTATGAGTCAGACCTGACTCAACAGCACCTAACAACTTCTGTTAAGTAGTACTGCATTGCTAACTGCTGTGGATCATAACCCTTTTGCATGGTATCTGCTGCTGGAATATTGTTCTACATATATGTACCCTAAGAAGAAAAACAGTATCACTTCCTCAGACTGCCTTTGGAAATCCCTAACTGAAAGAGAGCAGTGAATTGCTACAATAGGGAAGTACTACAAGCTAGTGAAACAGCAGACGCTCTGTGATTCTGAATCATTTCACCTGCAAATCTTGTCTTTTCTCTTTAAACAGGTGGTTCCATCAAGGTCCTAATCCCTATAATGGAGCCCAGGACTGGATTTACTCTGGCAGCTACTGGGACAGAAACTACTTCAATTTGCCTGACATTTATTAAAATGCAGACAAGTCAGGGTGTTTGGCTAATCTACAAATAAGTCTTAAACCTAAGTTTTTAAATTTTTTCCCTTGGTTTCTACTCATCTTTAAAAAAAACAAAACAAAAAAACCTGCTCATGAGATAACTTGCATTTCACCCAACATTATTGATGATGAAAATCTTAGGAAAAATGCATAATTTTGCTATCCACACGTACTTATTTGGAAATACTATTTTATAGACAGGTAAGAGAAACTGCTGGAGAAGATGCTCTTTCTGGTTGCTGTTGCCATATTTACTGGAGGTTTATACTTAAATGTAACTTGAGCTTTATGGAACTATATCATAATCCCAAATCAAGTTATTTTGAATACTTTTCTGCTGTCATGCTTGAATGTTTTAGATATAACTTTGAAATGTTTAGAATTCTTCTGTACAATGTTTATGTACTCAAATATACAGGTTGTCATTTTGTAAAGACTAAATTGATAAGATGGCTTTTATTCACACTAATCTTAATTTTACCTCTTTCCACCTCCAAAAATGCATATTCAAAATAGTCCCAATTTGAAAATTCTAAAGAAATAACCTGGAAAAGGCATTTACTTTAGAGCTCTGATTTTACTTTTGTTTTCTGTAATCATTGTTATTAAAATGTTTAAATTGTACATGTTTGAACTGAAAATACATAAGCGATTTACAAAAATGCCCTAGAAATAGCTTTTAATCACTATCATTACAATTATCACTACATAATGACACACTTTTTAAATGCTTCAACTTCCAGTGGCAAATGCTACCAGAGAAGCTACACTCATGTATTATAAGCATCAAACTATATAAAAGGAGGTCTTGTGCATTTCAAGTTTGCAAGGTACCTGTGTACTTAAAATATGTATGGAGACCTACTGTACAGTAGCTTTGCCCCTTTAATTGGGGTACATTAACCTTACAATATTTATCCACCCAAACCCCAGACTGATACTGTTCCAAGGGGCCTTTAGGTAGCTGCCAGTAAATTATTTTAATTGCTATCTTGAAGTTAATAAGTGTTAAAATGAAATAATCTACCTGATGCTAAATAAAGGCTTTAGAGTGTTCCAAAAAGTGTAATTTCTTTTAAATTTTCAAATATGTTGCTACTTAATACTCTAAATTATCAAAGTCATCCTATTGGTGCTACCCGACCATCCCCAGGGCCAAAGAAAGAAAAGCAACTACCTAGCATGCACAGTTAACACTCAGCTGTTAATCTCTGGGTAATACTGTGTGGTAGAGAGGCATGCTACTGTTTTCATTCGGTGTGAATACCAAACAATTATCAAGGGAGACTACCTGGTTGGAAAACTTGTGCCTTGATCTGTTGAAAGGAAATGGATTTTAGGGATAGGGGGGAAGTACACATTAGAGTTGGAAAATGCTCTTGCTTCACAAGTCTGAAAAGATCTAGGGTGTTTGGTGGTTTTATACCTTCTAAACTATAAAGGAATATAAGGCCCTAAATTATAAAAATACATGGTTTTATGCTTGCAGAAAGTTTATTGATATTACAACTGGTGGCAGACTTCACCTTGAATGTTGACACAGCATCGTTATCGGCATCTGTTAGGAATAATATAAACAAATTGAAATATAAGACTGAATGTGGGAAATGAGTGAAAGGTCAGAAGTGCAAGACTCTTGTTGCTAAACTCTCAGGTAATCAATTACCTGTGCTTTTACTCTAAAATATCCTGGCATTTCATGTTGCGAAGCCATCCTGACCCAGCAGGCCTGGTTCCTTTTCCTCCTCAGCTGTCCATTTACATCCTGACAGTGGCCATAAAAGGAGGGCCGCCTGGGTTGGCACTTTGTTTTAATACTTCATGTTCTGTATTTTCTTGTCTCCCCCACTCCACATAGGGCTTGGCACTAAGTACTAGTTGAATGAAAAATGATTTGCCATTTCAGTTGTCACTTTAGATCTTCACTGCATGTCTAACCTATGTCTCTTACCAAATGGACTGAATGCTCTACACGTAATGAAGTTTTTTTGTTTTGTTTTTTTTGTTGTTTTTTCCTCCACACTTGGAGGCTGAACCCAAGGCCTTGCACATACTTTCCAAGTGATCTACCACTGGGCTGCACCCCCAGCCAATTTTACTATTTTTGAGTCAAGTCTCACCAAATTGCATAGGCTGCCTCTGGCCTCCAGCTCACAGTCCTCTTCTTGCCTCTGCCTCCCGAGCTTCTGGGATTACAGCATGCACCACTGCACCTGGCTAAGCACTTTTCTCTTACCTTGCTGTCCTGTTGGTCCCAGCTCTTGTCTCTGCTCCTCCTCATTTCTTAAATCTGCCAACTACATTATCTTGTCCTTTCTTTTAAAAAATCCATCCCCTTTTAGCCATGCGTTGGTCAACTTGGGAGGCAGAGGCAGGAGGATCTCAGGTTCAAGGCCAGAGGCAGCCTGCATAACTTAGCAATACCCTATCTCAAGATAAAAAGTTAAAAACAGATTGAGGGTGCAACTCAGTGGTAGTATATGTGCAAAAAAGTAGGCACAGGACCCTGGGTTCAGCCCCCTATACCAACAAAAAAAAAAAATCCATCCCTTTTAGAATCTACTATGTATTCAGAGATGACTAGTTTCTTGGTTTACATATTGGGGAATTTATTAGTAACTAGTAGTTAGGCAGTTAGAGACAATAACTACAAGTTGAGTATACCACTATACCTCATCTCATTATGTGTTAGATCAAATTTTAAGTCTCTAGGTCAACAAATTAAAATGCTTGAAGACTCAAGTGTGTTAAGCCCATGTATAGTGGTAGGTGAGATTTACCTACCATGTTAAGTTTCAGCTCTGCGAACATGGGCAGTAGTCACAGTAATCTCTCCAGCAATACCGTAACTTCCAAAGGGAGTACGTTTGTCACCAGATCCTGAACTTTTTTTAGCTACATCTTCTACTGGGAAAGCAACGGAAAGAAAAACTGGGCTTTGTGGTCTGGGGACATCTTGTCCGCTTGTAGGACTAGCATTCTGGGGATTTAGGGTATGTTTCTGGAATTTCTGATCTGCAGGAACGGCAATGGGCACTTGTACTGCAGCATATCTCTTCAAGGCATCTGACTGTGAGACAACAGTGTGTCCAGGAATAGGTTTCCAATCCTGGGCTTCCTGAACATTTGAGCCTACTAAAATAAAAGGTGGGGCACTGGTCTTCTTGCTGTCATCCATCATCACATAAGTTGGAGAAGTAACTTTCGGTGGATTCTGCAGAAACTCTGGATCCTTAGCATTAGACAAATATAGGGCTGCTTGGGGGAAAGGCCCAGGTGCAGGTGGCGGTGATGGGCGACTCTGTTGATTCATATCAGTTAGACAATAAAGGGTCCACATGTTAGAATATGGTGGTGGTTGTCCTGCTTCGCTTGTTGCTAGTGCTATAAAAAAAAATTTGCAGGCATTAAAGGTTTGGTCTCTGTATCAGGCGCTATGCACAGTAATGTCTTTGTAAATCTTTTGTTACATATAAACAAATAGCTGTAATATTATGTGCCATAAAGCATGCTATAGAGAGAGCTTGAAAAATTGTGCCTGGTAATGTGAAAGGAGAGAGCGATTCTGTACAGTTGGAAAAGGAGTACAAAGTTGTGATAGCAAATGGCAAGGACACTAGATTTGTGGCTACAGAAGCAATCTCACTTTAAGTTGCCATTTCCAAATTCTTAACTTTTAGACATGGCTTCTATCAGGTGCTCAGAGAAATAGTCAACAAAACTTTTGGCTTTACCAAAAAATCAACTAGTGTATGTGAAGCCAATGCAAGAAAGTACTACCACATCTGCATAGTGATTTTTTTTTTCTTTCCTTAAAGCAGGCACTGCAGGCTAGGGAGAAGGACCTGGCAGTTTACTCCCGAAGCAGTCTGCCATTGAAAACCCCATGAATAGCAGAGAAGCACTGACAATACTACAGGGCATGCCACAGTTTGGGGGAATGTTGTATTCTTTTGTACATAGGATTGCTATGAGGTGGACCCAACTTGACAGCACCTAACAACAAACAAATCAGGCACTACATGCCTTTCACAAGCACCACCACCTCCCACCACACATAGACATCACCTCATCTAGCACCCAGAACCCCAAGGGGCACTCCTGTTGGGCAAGGCTTAAAGTCATAGGCCCTCAATGGCAGTGAAAGGCAGGTGGTTCCTTTAATAGAGCAGTCTAGGAGCATCATCTGTTGACTTCCACCCAGGAATGTATAACGCCAAGTGTGAGGTGCCTAATCAAGACAGTACAGTCTTGGAGAGCTAAGTCCCAGAAGACGAAACCTAGAAGCCCAAATGCACCATGTTCACCTTCTGAACATGGGCCATCTATCCCTGATACAGCCTCTTTCCCCCAGAAAAGAACACTATGCACATGATTAAACTGATACGTTTTTCAGTACCTTCAGAGAGTTTCAATTGATCGTTCTTCAAACTTATTAAAAAATTCACCCAAGCCAAGCCTTCAGATGGGAGAGGCTCTAAGACCTCCATCTGAGTTTCCTTGGTAACCATCCTCAGCTCTTCTACTTCAGCAACAGTTAAGCACCTGAAAACAGTGACTTGGTCTGAAATGCTGCTTAAGCCACAAGGACAATGCCAGCCCCGCAGGCTACACTCCCAGCGCTGTCCTCCGCCTTTTCGGCTGCACGGAATCCCTGTCACACTGCCAGACAGAATTTCACCTTTGCTAACCACCTGCTTTGGTAACACTTCTATATTATTATGGCTTGAGTCAGAGGTCAGAGTTTCTGCAAAAGGAATGGAGGGCTTGGCTCACGCATGTCTCTTCTGCCTTTAGAAAGAAGGGGCCCTGCAAGTGTCCAGATGGGGCGGGAAGGTAGGCAGACCCAACACAATAATTAGGTTGAGGTGGAGGTCAGTGTGTCTGTGTCACAGGAGAACATGGGAGGCAGGCAGTTGAGCAGCTGAGAAAGCAGCTTGAATTTGGCACTTATCTAGGGGAAGTGATTGAAAAAAAGTCACGTGAACCATATCCACTGTTGGTTCAAGTGCCCAGCCATCCATCCTTCTGGCTGCTGCCGCCTCCCTGCTCTGAGTGTGACAGAAGGCCTACCTGACCTTGCCCGCTCCATCCAGCTATGAAGCTGCTTCTTTAGCTGCAGGAAGCCCCAGGCAGGGGATAGCACCCAGCCAGCACCCAAACCTAGTTGCAGAGCTCTCCTGACTCAGTGCGAAAGCAGTCAAACACCACCATTTCACATTTTAAATGCCACGGCCCAGGTAAATGCAGTGCTGTAGTTTCATTTTACGTTCCCAAGTGAGAAGTTTCAAAGCAACATCCCCTAACAGTTCTATGGTAGAATACTGCAATCACATGAATATATATATATATTTTTTTACTTAACAGGCTCTAATGTTCACAACACATGTCCAAAATAACACAAGTGTTAGAGGACCAAACTCTGAGAATGTCATATTAAAATGACTCATCTCTTAATAGTAAAATATCAAATACAGCAAAGCTTTTAAATAGGTTTGGCATTTAAAAATTTAAAAGCTATTGAAAGCTAAGACTGACTAATTTGCAGGGAGCCTAACTATATGGTTACCTGAAATACAGATGTCACCTGAGATGCAGTTTGTAAATGTGTAAGTATCTAATTTTCTTACCTGGCTTCATCAAACCTGTTCAGGTGCTGCTTCCCCTTCTGGCTCAGTAAAACCTTCTGGCACAGGTTGGCCCTCCGTCTCCCCGGGTGCAGAGTTCTCCCCCGGTTCCTCCTGCCCCGTATTGTCAGGGTCTATGGTAACGATCTCCATCTCAAGGTGCAGAGATTGTGAGGCGCCTACTTCAGTAAAGCCCTCTGCAACAAGGGGTTTTGTAGGCACCTCAGGCTGACCGTCTAAAGTGCCAGAGAGCAGAACTGCCTCCACATGTACTGAAGACTTGTGTTGTACATTTTCCTCCTCTATAGGTATTTTAGAGATGCCTGAGTGTATCCTGTGTTCTACAGGTTTTGGACTAACTGGTGGTGACTGCTCATTTTCCTTAAGACAAGCAACTTGATCAGTAAAAGGGATAACTATGTGTTCTGGTATTTGCTCGACATAGACAACTCCTTCAATGACAGGCACATCGTTATACACAGATGATGTACGAATGATTGATGAAACCTTAATATCAGCCTGCACAGGAGACTTGGGAGCTTGATCACCATAAGCAGGAGGTTCTTGTTCACCCTGCAAGGGAGCTGAGGAAGCTGCTGATGGTTCAGCCTTATGCTCTTTTAGTTGAGGACCCATATATACCTGCACTTCTATTGCCTCCCTAGAAAACACCTGAGGAGTAGCCACCTGGACTTCTTCAATCATCTCTGAGCTCAGGACCTCCTTGGTAATGCGAGGCATACTTGTTGCCACATCCACCATTAAAACTTCAGAGTCATCAGAATGAGTAGATGGAACATTACCTAACATCTGAGCAGCAAACTGAGCTGGGTCAGCTGGAACATAAGCAACCTCTGCTGAGACAGGTGCTGGAAGTGGTGATGAGGGTGGGGTGGTGGTTTTAGGGGTGGGAGGTTTTGAAGGACCCCAAACTCCTTCCGGTGTCTCCTCAGGCTGTAGTCGGTCAGCAGTATCTGTTGGAAACTGGGTGGTTTTGTTGCTAAATTGTGGTTCAGCCATATTGTCCTCCTCTGTGTATGTGGATTTTTCCATCCGTGTAGGTTCTTGGGAAACTACAGGTGTTCCTTCTGCTTCTTTTACACATTCTGATGGCTTTTCCTGTGTCATTCCTTCTGACCATTTCTCTACTAAAATTAACAGTCAAATGGATTAATCAGCATTTATTCCTAGGTTGAGCATTCAAATGTCAATATACAGATTTGTACTTTATTATCCAACATCTGTGAATTAGTGTGGGTGATGAAACTCTCCTATTTTTATCCACTTAAGACTGTCAACTCATTTCTTTAGAAATAAGTGACCATATAATAGCACAGTGGCAAAACTATAATCATACCACCCTCTAAGCTGGTCAGCATTAGGAAAGAGATCATAATTCCATTCCTATAAATAAGGAAGCTGAAAACTTCCATGGAAAAGGCTTCTGATCCAAAACTTCACACAAAACTGGAAAAAGGAAAAAACAAACGACCAATGTGGGCAATACATTATCTAAATCTTCAGCTGGTATCATCACTTAGGATACAGATGGTGTCATAATAGTAAAGGCATCCCTCAATTTAAGAAAATTAATAGACAAAGTTTAATGTAATGAATAGGTCAACTGGGCATGGTTTTTCATGTTAGGAAACATATTCTAACGTAAAATCAGTAGTACCTGCTGGCGATGTGATCTTGCAGACAAAAATCATGCCAACCCAGACAAGAGGAAAAGAGAGACCTGTGGGTCCAAGAGTGACTCTGAATCCCCAAGCCTGAGGAAGAGTCCTGTGACTGGAAGGTCAAGACAGCTTATGACTCATAGGATGTCCTAGAGTTGGAAGTTAATAATCATCCATACACCCATCTAACCACCTTAGTTCTTAACTCATTGATCATTTTCCCATCAGCTTACTGAGTATTTTCTCTTGGGCAACATTTCTCTAATATAATGAAATCTGCAGGGAGAGTAGAATGTGCTCTATAAGAATATGTTTGGGTCAGGCGCGGTGGCACACGCCTGTCATCCCAGTGGCTCCAGAGGCAGAGGCAGGAGGATCACAAGTTGGAGACCAGAAGCAGTCTGCGTAACTTAGCGACACCCTGTCTCAAAAGGCAAACAATTGGGCTGGGGGTGCAGCTCAGTGGTCCAGCCCTTGCAGAGCATGCAAGCGTAAGGCCCTGGGTTCAACCACCAGTACCACAAAAAAAAAAAAAAAAAAAAAAAGAATACGTTTGGTTCAAGTCAGAACTTTGGAGACATGTTTTGGAGCTGTTTCCCAAAGAACAGTCTCCCTCCCCTATAATGGCTGCCACTTTCTCATAAATTCAATTCAAGTGTCTAATTCTGGACATGGACACCACACCAGATGCTCATGTGGAGAGGAAGGATTGTTTCAAAACAACAGAAGAGCTTAATCTACTCTTACCCTACTTGTGCTTTGAGCAGCACCCTCATTTGTCTAATTTCTCTCTTTAGGACTTCCTACCCACATGTTTATGGGAGAAGGATGTGACAATCCACTCCTGAGGCAATCCCAGAAAAACAATCAGCCATTTAAAGCCCTATAAGGGTCACTATGAGTCAGACACGACTCAATGGCACCTAACAACAACAACATACATTTTTGTTCTGGGTGGGTTTTTCTTGTTATTTTCTGAGAAAGGGTCTTCCTATGTAGTTTGGCCTCAAATGCCAATCCTTTGGCCTCAGCCTCCCAAGTGCTGAGATTACAGGATGTGCACCATGCCCAGCACTGTCCACTTAACAGAGCCCTCTTCTTTGTGTGTGAAGAGTGGGTTCTGGGGATGGAGCCCAGGACCTTGCATATGCCAGACAAGTGCTATACCATTGAGCTACAGCCCCAGTCCTTTATCCACCAATACATGTGACTGAGTGCTTGTGTTAAGTGTAAGACTGTGTACAAGGTACTTCTATGGACAGAAAGACCAAGAAAAGACCTAGAACTTACACTTACTAGGGGTGATAACAGAAGCTTATAAATACAATAGGCAAAAAAGCACAAGTACCCAATAATGGTATAATAAAGAGCTTGGGAGTTCAGAGGATCCTAAGACTTAAATAAGCCTGACCTTGGGACAGTTATTCCTATGCTTAGGACAGGGAAAGCTACAAAAACTATCACTCCCATCAATAACAAGAAAAAGCTAGATTAATCACAAAATCATAATGTTTTTTGAGTCATCAGATAGCTATGACCATAAACAAGTAACCTGATTTCCAAAAAGGAGCCCACCCCTCGCCCCAGGACAGAAGGGATACAAGAACTGCCTCAGCTGTGGCAGGGCCCAGAAAGAAGCCACCATGATCATAGCAGCTAGTAAGAAGGTAGCAGCAAAAATCCTAACATGCTGGCAATGGCCAAATGTGATCTAGGACATCAGTGTGGAATAGCCTGGGCCCCAAACTCAATGGGCATTCACACTCATAAGGGTTTTTCCAAACCCTCCCGTGAAAAGTGGAGGCAGAGTAGAAGGTGGAAAGAGGAACCCTACGCTAACACCAAACTCAGCTCTCCTACTGTTGGGGCAGAGACAAGAAACACTGGCCCAAGACTGACCACAGATCCAGGGCAGAGTTCAGATGGGACACTGAGAAAGCCCCACCCTTGGGGCACAGGGGTTTCCAGGAAGCCTAGGCTTGAATGTGCCCAGAACAGCAGCCCAGCCCAGAGTAACTGGAGATGGCAGGCTGCCATCTGATGAGGGTTGAGAGCAGGAACACCGGGGAAGCAGCCACCAGATGAAGCTAAGAGCTGAGAGGGAGGCAGAGGCTGAGAAACACCCTCCAGCACCACCCCAGCCCTGCCCTTGGCACCAGGCCCCCACAGCCCTCTGCTAAAGGCAAAGCCCAAGGGACAGTGAAGGTAAAGGAGCAACAAAACCCAAACTCATTCCTTACTGGATGGACCTCCCCACACCCCACACTCTAAGGCCTTCCTGACTGACTCTCTTTTCCCCACAGGTATTAAATTTCCCAACCACTGACTTCTTACCAGGAGAGCCACCCAACCTAGCAGTCAGATTACTGCAGTCCCCAGATGGTCTGCACAGGGCCTGTCTGAGATTGCTTGAATGATATCATCTAGGCAACCCTGGAAAGGCCCACCTGCCCTTATAAAGGTATCTCCTCATGGCTACTTTTATAAACAGAAGATTAATCCTAGGATTATATGTAGGAGATTAACATAATTTCATTTTTAGAATATTAAAGAGGCTTAATATTTTTCTCTCTATAGAAATCCCCTATTACATAACAACCATTCATGGAAAAGTAAAACATATGCCATCAACTATTCACAATTTATCAGGGAATTATTCACAATTATTCACAATTTATCAGGGAAATTTTGACACTGCCTTCTTTCCTATAAGTTTTTCATGGTAAAAAGTGTCTATGCAGATGTAGGTTTCAGTGCTGGCTTTGTGATTTAATAGTTGCATGATCAGTTCAACTGCCCTGAACTTCAGCCTCCTCATCTGTAAATGCAGATGATGTGGCTAGCGTGTGGCTCAGTGGCAAGGCATTTGCCCAGCACCTCTGAGGCCCTGGGCTCCATCTTTGGCACTGGAAAAAACAAAATGGGGATTATAATTCTCACCTTGTTGAGTTTTGTAGATAGTAAATGAAATAATGTACCTGAAAGTGCTCTAGAGTCTATAAATCACATATAAATGGGAGAGACATAAGTCAATACCAAGTTAAAAAGAGATCAGAAAATTTTTGAAAATGTGATAAATTAAAAATTACAAATCTCAAATATCTTGAATTATACTTTGATTAAAACTAAATTGATATGAGCGGTGGCTCATGCCTGTAATCCCAGTGACTTGGGAGGCAGAGGCAAGAAGATTACAGGTGTGAGGCCAGAGACAGCCTGCATAACTTAGACCCTGTCTCAAGATAAAAAAATAAAATAGGGGTGGGGGTGCAGTCCGGTGGTAGAGTACTTGCAAAGTATGTGCAACCCCCAAGAACCCCCCCACACACATATATATGTGTGTATATATGTATACATGTATAGGTATATATGTGTGTATACACAATACAAATATATACATGCCATATAAACTTCAGAATAGATTTCACAATTTTTAAAACTTTGACATCAGCAAGCTTAAACTTAGTGTTCTTGGAAACACAAAGCACTAGATTAACCATTTAGCTTTCAGAACACTTAGAATGTCAACAAATACATATATACTACTTACTATATAATATATAAATCTATATTGAGTTTCTCTTATATCTGTTTAAGAAGGGTAAAGAGCTTTTCTTTAATCTTTTAAGGTCTATTTAATAAATCCAGCAACTGCTGACTTGTAACCTTAAGATTATGCTCATTACAGAAAACTGTATGTATATATATTCTATGGCACCTAGCATAATTGTATTTCTTAAAGTTGTAAACCACATTTGCTGTACCTTGATTTTGTCAACCTTATAAAGATGAACCCACTATGACTTCAGTGATCAGATTCTACTTCAACAAGCACTCTGAACTCAGAATTAGGAACGAAGCAAAAGTCATTTCTTTTGTAAAAAGATACTAATCCCAGTGACTCAAGAGGTGGAGGTAGGGGGATCATGAATTCAAGGACAGGGGCAGTTTGTGCAATTTAGCAGGACCCTGTCTTGAAATAATAAATAAATAAATAAAATGGGCTGGAGGTGTAGCTCCGTGGTACAGGACCTGCCTTGCACGTGCAAGGCAGAATCCTGATATTCCATAAAAAGTAATAAGATAAAGAGGTACATTCCAAGCATACAGTGTTTCTTGGAATAGGCATAACTCGTGGAGACTCAGGGGGCTGGGCATGTAATTTTCAGGGAATCATAAGGAAAAAAGGCAGGGCCTGGCACGGAAAGGGAAATCTGAAAGTAGTCAAACACCAGAAGAGAATGAGAAGCAGGGTGTAACAGGAGAGAGGGGTGTGTAAGGACTGGAGGTGGGGAGCTCACACTGGAGAGCTTAAAGAATCTGGAAGAGGTATGGTACCAAGCCTTCAAGAGAAGAATATTTTAACTATAGCTTGTGGAGCTAAATAGAATGAGAAGACCCAGAGTATGAATTTTAGTTGTTGTTGTTGTTAGGTGCCGTCGAGTCGAGTCCGACTCATAGCGACCCTATGTACAGCAGATCAAAACACTTGCCGATTCTGTGCCAGGCAAACAATCTTATTTATGTTTAAGCCCATTGTTGTAGACACTGTGTCAATCCATCTGGTGGAGGGTTTTCCTCTTTTGCGTTGACCTGCCACTCTTCCAAACATGATGTCCTTTTCCAGGGATTGATCTCTCCTGACTACATGTCCAAAATATGTAAGACGCAGTCTGGCCATTCTTGCTTCCAAGGAGCACTCTGGTTGCACTTCTTCTAGGACAGATTTGTTGGTTCTTTTGGCAGTCCATGCTATATTCAACAGGCATCTCCAGCACCACAATTCAAAAGCATCAATTCTTTTTCTGTCTCTCTTGTTCAATGTCCAGCTTTCACAACCATATGATGCCACTGAAAATACCATGGCATGAGTCAGACGCACCTTCGTCTTCAATGTGACATCTTTGCTTTTCAATACTCTAAAGAGATCTTTTGCCACAGCTTTTCCTAGAGCAATGCGT
>VMDO01022252.1:0-33854 GCA_007922755.1 Pedetes capensis
TTTTCCATGTTGCCAGGTTCATGATCCAATATTGAGAAACCACCCTCATTAATATCACCAGCAACCTATCAGGAGAGTCTGGAAGGACTTACTGTATGCAAATATCCTTGAGCTCATGACAGCAGCTACAAGCTCTGATCTTAACCTTGGCAACCACTGCTGCCTGTGGATCTCTATGGACCAAGAGCCTCACTTTCAGGAAAATGTCTTCAACCATCCAAGTCTGAATAACTACGGTTTGTTGTTTTTAGGTGCCGCCAAGTCGAGTCTGACTTGTAGCGACCCTTATAGGGTTTTCAATGGCTAACTGTTTCGGGATTGCCTTGGGAGTGGGTTGCCACATCCTTCTCCCATTTTGCGGTGCTGGGAATTGAACTCGGGACCTCAGAGACTGCAGTGCAGCGCTCTACCAACTGAGCTAAATCCCAGCCCAACTACGGTTTACCCATCTGTTATTCTTTCAAGCAAAAATGGTGCGCCATGAAAAGGTGGCGAAGGCAGTGACACCTCAGAGAACCACCCAGGTGCCTTTTCTGGTAACCACTGTTACAGCTGATGTAGCAGAACTTCTTCCCGTGCGCTCCATTATGTGGTGTCAACTGTTAAGGTTTGTGGATGATCTTTATTGCTTTGGCAAGGACATTAAAGCAGATGTGTCATTTTTTTTATTTTATCATACTCATGTGACACTGAAGAGTGGTAGAGTTTGGAGCCACTGCCTTGATTTGTGCTACTTACTGTTGCTTTTTGCGCCACCAGTGCAAATGTCAACACAGTGAACAAAGCAACAGTACTGTGGTCTAATAATGGAAATAGTGCTGGCCTTGGCTCCCGAAAACATCCCCATGACCTCAGTGTCCCTGGATCACACTTCATTCGGAACTGAGGTAACAGGTGCGGTGGGAATGAACTACAGGAAGACTCTTCTGTTTCTCAAGGGTTGGTTTTCCTTGTAAGACCAATACTGAAGAATCTGACTTCATACACGTGTGGGTATATACGAACATACATATATGTGAGTGTGTGTGTGTACCCATGATCCTTCAGGTCTGATTCTTACTTTCATCTCCTCCTATTGAAATACATTTTTCTCCCATGTTCTGTCTCCCTCTGTCTTTGTCCCTGTGGGTGGTGCTGGCCAGGTAGTAGATGTGGCAGGGCACACACCTCTAAGGAATGCATGATATCAACGATGGTTTCCTCACTAAGATTCAGGGGGTTAAAAAAACAGAAGGCTCCAAAATAATGAAGGATGAACTTCAGGATAATAGAGGCCAGGCAGACTCCAGGGCAGAGCGGCTCCTGCTGAGGTCCGGACTCAGTAGCAGGCCAGGAGGGTCCCTCAGCTGCAGGTTCAAGGACGATGAGTCTGACCTTGGGGTGGTGTGGCCTGGCGTGGGCAGTTGCGGACAGCCGTGGGATCCGGCTTTCCCAGGTGCAGAGGCTCTGCAGAGGGCTCTTGGGGAACTCGGGAGGCCGTGTCCTGGCAGGCAGGAGAGGCACAGAACACAGAGAGGTGACACAGCTCAAGTTCTCTCTTGTACGGTCCTTACAGCCTCTCACGGGTGCTTTCTCCCTGACCTGACAGAAGCTGCTGTTGCCACATTTATGGGTTGTTGTTGTTAGGTGCCGTCGAGTCGGTATCCGACTCATAGCGACCCTCATAGGGTTTTCAATGGCTGAGTGCTTCGGGATTGCCTTGGGAGTGGATTGCCAGGCCCTTCTCCCATTTTTGCGGTGCTGGGAATTGAACTCCCGTCCTCAGAGACTGCAGCGCAGCGCTCTACCCACTGAGCTAAATCCCAGCCCACATTTATGGGTAGCATCTTTATATAGTGTAAATTCCACCCTACCACAGCACGGGCTTCCAGGGCTACGACAACTGCAGGCGGCTCTGCGCTGCCCCCTGTAAGCTGGAGCCTCACAAAGCTCGAAGCCCGGCGAGGCCAAGCAAGTCCGCGCTCCCGCTATTGGGAGACCCCTTCCAGGGACCCCTTGCCAGTCTCCTGGCCCCACCTCGCTTTTCAGAAAGGTGTTTCCCCAGCCTTCCCCAGGCGGCTTAACTCTCCCAGACAACTCCTGGAGGCCCTGGGCCGGCTCCGCCCCGTAGGCCACGTGGGCGCAGTACTCCTGGGCTTCCAGGTGCGCACAGCCAAAGCTTAGTTACCCAGCCCGCCCTGGGGACTAATGGACCTGGAGGGCAGGGGTGGCCAGCGCGGGCCAGGCTCGGGTCGGGGGTCAGGAGTGACTTGGAGAGGACGGGAGGGGCCGGGATGGGGCTAATGGCCCTGGAAAGGTGGATCTAGGGAGGGAAAGGAACCAGGGGGTGGGGGGTTCTGAGGGCGGAGCGATCCTGGGGACGGGCGAGGGACCAGCGGGGCGGGTCTAGAGGGAGAAGGACCTGGAGGGCGGGGTGGCTCGGCGCCTAGCGAGGGAGCAGGAGGCAGGTTGGCTGCAGGCACAGCGCTGGCGTGGGGCGACAGCGCGCGCGGCCGTGGGCGCCCTGCCGCGGCAGAGGCGTCCGAGCGGGCGCGGGGGCCGAGACCAGGGCCCGTGGGCAGTGGCTGTGACCTCCGTCTGCCCGACCCGGCTTCTGTCCCCGCCGCCGGACGATGCGAGCCCCCGGCCGCCCGGGGGGCTGAGCGCGCGGCCGCTCCATGGCTCTCCCGGGAGCCGAGGGCGCGGCGCACACGCTGCTGGCCCGGGCCCGTGGCGGCCCCCGCGGCTCCGCGCCCTGGTCGCCAGCCTCGTTGGGCGGCGCGAGGTTCCGGGCCGCGCTGTGCGACTGCGGGGCGCGCGGCGAGGGCGCGCCGGGCCCACCGGCGGAGGAGCTGCCCCAGGGCGCCGCCGAGTCGCGCGACGAGGGCCGGGGCACCGGGCAGGGGCGGCGGCGCCCGCGTCCCCGCCGCCGCGGCCGGGCTCGCCGGTGCATGTGGACTTCGAGCTGCTGGAGCTGCGCGAGCTCATCGGCGCGGGCGGCTTCGGGCAGGTGTACCGCGCCACCTTGCAGTGCCAGGAGGTGGCCGTGAAGGCGGCCCGCTGCGGCCCCGAGCAGGACGCGGCGGCGGCGGCGGCCGAGAGCGTGCGGCGCGAGGCGCGGCTCCTCGCCATGCTGCGGCACCCCAACATCATCGAGCTGCGGGCCGTGTGCCTGCGGCCGCCGCACCTGTGCCTAGTGCTGGAGTTCGCGCGCGGCGGGGCGCTGAGCCGCGCGCTGGCCACCGCGCCCGACACAGGCGCGCCCGGGCCTCGCCGCGCGCGCCGCATCCCGCCGCAGGTGCTGGTAGACTGGGCGGTGCAGATCGCGCGCGGCATGCTCTACCTGCACTAGGAGGCCGTGGTGCCCATCCTGCACCGGGACCTCAAGTCCAGCAACAGTAAGTGGAGGTGGCAGGGGCGCGTCCTCCCCATACCGACTGGGGCTCCCAGGACGTGGCGCCGGGGGCAGGCGCGCCTCCTGCCCCGGCCTCTCAGGCCTCGGTTAGGTTACTTGACTCACCTTGAGTTGTTGCCTTTGGGCACCTTTTTAAAAACGGGGTGCAGGCTTGCTTGTACATCAAACTCTGGTCAATATCTGGAGCTGTTGGGACCATGGGGGTGGGGGTATTTTGGCTTTTAGTTACCTTAAGAAAAAAATGATATTTCCGTTGTATGTTTGTGTGGGCTGGGATTTGGCTCACTTGGTAGAGCGCTGCGCTGCAGTCTCTGAGGTCCCGAGTTCAAGTCCCAGCACCGCAAAAATGGGAGAAGGACCTGGCAATCCACTCCCAAGGCAATCCCGAAACAGTCAGTCATTGAAAACCCTATGAGGGTCGCTATGAGTCGGATACCGACTCAAAGGCACCTAACAACAATGTTTGTGTGCGTCCCTCCCTATTCATTGGAAGGACTTTGCCACCCGAGGCCTTCCGAGGATTATGAAGCGCAGTGACAGTCTGTCTAGCCTGGTGGCCTTCATCAAACTCTCCCTTTCCTTCCACTTTCCAAGTGCTGTCCTGGGGTTGCTTCCCCGCTGCCTCCTGTTCCTTGCTGCTGACTCTTACACTCAGGGCCTCCTGCATGCTGAGCAGGTGCTGGGCCATTGAGCTCCCCCTCTGGTCCCGTATTCCCCCATTTTATTTTTTAATTTCGATTATTTGGTTTGTGTGTGTGTGTTTGTTTTTGCTGTACTGGGGGCAGAGGGGTTGAACGCAGGGCCCACAGCATGGTAGGCAAGTGCTCCACCCCTGAGCTGTACTGCAGCCCCTTTTTATTTTTTATTTTGTGATACAGTTTCACTAAGCTGTGCAGTTGCCTCTGGCCTCAGAGGCGCTGGGATTACAAGCCCGGCTGCCTCCCTTTAAACATGGCTTCATACCCATCGACTTTTCCAGAAACTTTTCATTGCAGTGTCTCTGTGCACGAAACATGATCCCATGATGGGTTTCCTGGCTTCTTTCCTGCAGACAGGAAACATCCCATTGTTTGGGTTGAGAATGAGCACATCATCCTCGCACAGGTATTTGAAATCTGAAAGACTCAGCCTATGTCATTTACCGTTGTTCATAAATCAGGGCAGATTTTCCAGATGCCAGTAAGACCTGAAATATGACCTAAATACAGATCCCATTAAATTTTACTACACGAAAGAGCTAATAGGATTGCCGTTTGAAGTTGCTTTATGACTGCTGAGGATCACTTTGCACTCCTGGAATGGAATGAAATCTCTTGCAAGATCAGAGGGTGCACCCAGCCCTCCCCCTGGCCTGCTGCAGGTGCGTGACCCCCAGCTTCATAACACCTGCTGGGACAGGAGCCACCTCAAAGACGAGCGGTGACTTCTAAGAGCAGAAAGAAGGGTACCGGAAAGGAATGATACACCTGTATGTTTGTGTACGCTTTTTTCCTATCAGAATTCTTCAGTACTGAAATTTACTTGGAAATTACTAATGTAGTATTTCCATTAGGGGAATTGGGGATAATTCGAGTGTTGTCACTAAGCGTGAGCATTGAATACTTCTAGGTTTCCTTTTGGGGCTGGAATTTGGTTCAGTTGGTAGAGGGCCTCTCTGCAGTCTCTGAGGTCCCGAGTTCGATTCCCAGCACCACAAAAACAGGAGAAGGACTTGGCAATCCACTCCCCAGGTAATCCCAAAATAGTCAGCCATTGAAAACCCTATAAGGGTCTCTATGGGTCAGACACGGCTCAAAGGCACCTAACAACAACAACAGGTTTCCTTTTATGACCTTCTATGCTCCTAAGTCTCTCAGAATTTAGATCTCAGCTGCTTCAGCCATAGGAGCGAAGTCTACCGAAATGTCCAGGGAGAGGTCGTGGTGAGCTGGCATATTCTTAGTCCTTGGACAGGCCTCATGAAGCATTCTGGAATTACTCGCTTTCTGATTGTGCTGCAGAAGCAATATAACACAGCTTATTTTTGTAAATACTTCAAGCCTGGTAGTCTTTGCTGCCAATTTGTGTTTATTTCCTAAAGTATGCTTTTATTGGAGGAAATATGTGACCAGGTGCTATGGAGCAAATGACTTGTCTGTGTGTCCTGCTGAGCCCTCTGCCCAGTGAGGCCCTGCAGCCTGTGTCTGCTGTGAGTCTTCTGCAGAACTGGCCACAGCATCATTTTGATCCCTGCCTCTTGGCCATTGCAGCAGTTGTGTGATACCATAGAGGCTAGCATTCTGCAAACTTAACAGTATCCTGTTGCAGGATAGCAAGTCAGCAACACAAGCAAGCAGCTTGAGATGCACTGGTCCTTCGACCAAAAAGTTAGAGGCCTGTAGCTACTGCTTTTGCATTGGCTTAGTGGGTTTCACTTGGCCACAGTAACTCTTGAAGAGCACACTGCACATTCACAAAGCAGAGCATGTTTGCTCGTGTTTGTAAACTATAGGAGGGGATGTTAAACTACAGTCCAGTTTTGCAAATAATAAGCTTTTTGAAGTAGAAAATATAAACTTTTAAAGGACTCCTAACACTCCTAGACAGTGTAAAGAATAATACAGCCTGGAATAATAACTAGGGTTAAAGCGTTTTTGTGGACACCAGGAAAACTTGGGTATACATGTATGTAAAGAAGTAGCTATTTTGTACTTTGGGGGGGGGTTACATTCTGTTAGTTTTTGAAAGACTTTTCACCCCGCAGAATAAGAGCATCTCATCCTGGAACATTTTGCTTTCTGTAATTGGCAAGCAATAAAGCTGGGATTTAGCTCAGTTGGTAGAGCGCTGCGCTGCAGTCTCTGAGGTCCCGAGTTCAATTCCCAGCACCGCAAAAATGGGAGAAGGACCTGGCAATCCACTACCAAGGCAATCCCAAAACAGTCAGCCATTGAAAACCCTATGAGGGTCGCTATGAGTTGGATACCGACTCGATGGCACCTAACAACAACAACAACAATTGGCAAGCAGGGTTCCTTTTGATTTAAATGGTTGCCCTCTTTAAAAGAACTAATTGGCTATGACCAAGTATTTGTTGCAGTATGACCATTGTTATAGTTATTTAATTCGTATGAAATGAAAATGTTGAATCAGGTCTGAAATGTGCAAATCATAGTGGCTAGCACATGGCTTTACCCTGGCTATCTGTTTGAATTGTTCAGTGAGTAAATGAAGATGTTTTGGAATACCCTTTGATATTTGACACTGTAACTTCTTGTTCCCACTTTGGGGTATAGCAGGTACTTTGTGACAGCATATTTTATTTGACTTTATTCATTATTTGCTAACGGTAGCAGCGAGTTATTGACAGTGTAAATAAGGTTTTAAAAAATCAATATTGAGTTTAATTTTCCCTCTGCAGTGTGCTCACAGAGCAGAGAACCAGTAAAAGACTACTTGGAACCAAATTAGTGGAAATTATTGTTTGAAACAAATGTTTAAGTTTGTCAAAAGGATCTATCAACTCCGGATGGATTTTCTTTCATCTTTTCTAATGGGTCTCAGTGTTATCTGCAAAGAAATATTAGCTGATGTGATGATAGAAGCAGCTTGGGCTCTTTCTGCCTGATGGCAGCAGATTGAAAGCTGAGCCAAGTGTTGAGCTTTTGAGCATCGTAATGTTGGTAACAGGTGCTAAGCTCCCGAACTCCCAGCATGCACAGGGGTGGGAAACACTTTGCTAACACTGTCTGTCTGCCGTTGCTGGAGGTACAAGGCACCTTTTGTACATGTGTTCAGAGAGAAAAAGCATTTTGAGCTGAGACTCCTTTAACCCTGTGCCAGCCTCTTCAGGGCCCTGAGGCACAGTGGCAAAGCAAAGGATAATGACAATGTCCTTGTCATCAGAGCTTAGTTCTAATGGCAAAGGGCCTGCAGTCATGCAGTTGCTAATATAGTGAGTCTGTGCAGAAAGTCAAGCTGAGGAGGAGGGGGGGGGCGCTGTCTGAGACTGGGTGGCCACAGGAAGCCGCTCTGAGAAAGGGACATCATCTAGCACGGCTCAAGGCAGAGGAAGATGGAGCAGAAATGAGCCTGGTGTGTGGGCGGACGGGACTCATGGATGAGGCGAGCATCTGGCGTGGAGAGTTCAGGGCCGGGTAGGTATGGCCCAGACCTGTCGCTTCTCAGCCAATCTCAGCGTCCTCCACCCAGAAGCCTTGACGTGTTTTATGCCTAGGAGTGGCGGAATCACACTTCTCTTACGTTAAGTAATTAGGTAATTAATTAATGGTGCTGGGGATTGAACACAGGCTCTGCACATGCTCGGTGAGCACTGTGCCACCGAGCTACACCTTGCCCCTGAGTCTGTGTCTAAGAGATGGCCGCCCAGCTGCTGGGCTAGAGGAGCGGCAGTGAGCAGGAGGGGAGGCTGTCCCAGCTGTCCCGGGACAGGGGTGGCCTTCCCGAGGAGTGAGGATCAAACACGCAGTGTGGGATCCCCAGGACGGTGAGAATGGGAGGAGGTGTCTGAGTGTTCATCCTGGCCTGGCTCAGGACTGAAGGAAGACCTCGGCCTCACTTAGGATCCCGCTTTTCTTCTAGCCCGTGCTTGCCGTGTGATGTTTCTCTTACAAGGAAAAGACATGTCCGTGGGACCTGAGCCACAGATGATGGGACTTGCTGACGAAGCATCTTTCAGCCCACTTGTTTTTTAGCCCTTTGGGAATAACTTTTATCTATTTATTATTTATGGCTACAACTGCATCGATCGTCTAGAAGTACTTGTAAAGTACAATTAGCAACTCATGACTAAGACTTCAAAAGGATGTCTTTTTTGTTTTTTAGATGTTCCGTTGTTGTTAGGTGCTGTCAAGTCCTGTCCGATTCACAGTGACCCTCATAGGGTTTCCAATGGCTGATTGTTTCGGGATTGCCTTGGGAGTGGGTTGCCACGTCCTTCTCCCATTTTTGTGGTGCTGGGAATCAAACTCGGGACCTCAGAGACTACAGAGCGGCGGTCTACCAACTGAGCTAAATCCCAGCCACATTTACTCTATAATTCTGAAAAGGCCAACGGGAAGCCTCCAAGGGGCTGGAGGAATCGAGAGCCTCATGGCTGACAGGCAGGCTGAGCGCCAGGCCAGGCGTTGAGGTCGAAAGTCCTCCCTGAAGTCGCACGAGCTCCTTGCGGGGCTGCTAGGGGGAACTTACTGCTCCTGTGTCCTCAGAGCTGACCTGCCCAGTTTGGGCCTCTGGTCTGGGGTGGCGGCTGTGTGCTGGGGTCCTTGCTGCTTCAGTGACCGGAAGCCAGAGCCAGTCCTGCCTGTGTCCTCACCTGAAACCTGGCAGGAGGCCCAGCGCTTTATCTATTGTGGGGAGGCTATTTTTGTTGTTGTTGTTGTTGTTGTTGTTGCAAGAGCATTGCCCTAATGATGAAGAATTCCAGGAATTCTGCCCTTGACCTCTGAAGCAGAGTCCCAGACAATGCGTTGTTGTTGTTGTTGTTAGGTGCCATTGAATTGGTGTCTGACTCATAGTGACCCTAAATGCAACAGCAGAAACACTATTATCAGTGTTTCTCTGCTGTTCATAGGGTTTTCAATGGTGGATTGATTTTTGGGAGGGGGTTTCCGGGTCCGTCTCCCAAGCCTACAGCACCTGGGGTTCCCAGGCGGTCTCCCATCCAGGTACTAACCAGGCCCAACCCTGCTTAGCTTTTGAGATCTGACGGGATCGGATGCCACAGGGCTACAGCTGCAGGCTTCCTGGTGGTGGTTTCCTCTAACTTGTTTTCTGCTGGTGCCAAGTGTGAGGTCTTGGTTCCAAGGGGAGCTTTGGCTCTGGGACTCGGAAGTATGTTCCGAGCCTGTAGTGGGCAGGCTGATCGGCCACGTGCTGCCAGCTGGTATCCAGACAGGGAGCCTCCCTGCCCACCCTTCACCTGTGTTCTCACTCTGAGCTCGCTTTTCATGTGGAGCAGAGCCACCTCTGGCATTTGCATCTGCGGGGCCAGCAGCTGGCTGCGTGGGTCTGGGGACCGGGAATTGTGAGGCCCATTTTCTCTGTGACATCTCATGCTTGCCCATCTGGGTGTTCAGAAGAATGAAGGAACAAGACATAGAAAAGTGCTATGGACAGCCAAGTTTTACAGAACTGCGGGCTGTGTTATCATCGGGGTCTTTTGGTGGCGAAGTGCCATCACTATAGCAACCCACTATAGCAACAATGGGCCTGCAGCCACAGCCCCGTGGCGTCTAATCCTGTCAGATCTTGGAAGCTAAGCAGGGGCGAGCCTGGTTAGTCCTTGGATGGAAGACCACCTGGGAACACCAGGTGCTATAGGCTTGGTAGACAGACCCGGCAACCCACTCCCAAAACTCAATCCACCATTGAAAACCCTGTGAACAGCAGAGAAGCACTGACAATAGTGTTTCCCCTGTTGTATGTAGGGTCGCTGTGAGTCTGATACCAACTCGACAGCACCTAACAACAACAACACATACAATGGAGCGAAATGCTCCCCAATGTCATGCCAGGCACACAATCTTTTTTATGTTTAAGCCCATGGTTGCAGCCACTGTGTCAGCAAGCTGACGCCGTGAGTTTGTAACCACGCTGACTCTGGTCCTTCCTCCCTCATGGACACAGGAATGGAACTCAGGGTCTTTGCTCCCTAAATTTCACAGTCACGAGATCACGTGGGGAAAGACTTGCTAGAGCCCAGCAACATCCACAGGCGATAGTGACTGCCACGCCCCTGAGTCTGCACCAGCTTAAACCTAGTGTTGGTGGCTTCCGGGTGCTGGGATTATGATGACTGTAATATGATAAACATTTGACAAAACATTTGCAAGTAAGAGCCTTTCTGAAAAGGCAGGATTTCCTGAAGTCCACGGGTAGCGATTTTGAAGAAGGCTCGCCACAACATTTTCAGGTCCACTGATTGAAGTGTGCACGCATACGGATCCTTGTGGCGTGCTGGTGGCATCTCTGGGCCTGAGCTCTGCACCTTACGTGTGTTCATGTGTGGTCTTCTCTACAGTCTTGTGCTGCGGGTGCCATCACAAGTCCAGGGACAGACAGGGAAGGGGTGCGGTGCATGCAAGGTGCCAGCCTGCTGCCTGCCTTGCCTGTACCCAGGCCAGCTGGTGGCTCCTCTACAGTGGGAAGCCAAAGCCAAAGAGCATGGACGGCATGAGAGAGTGCACCTACCAGAACACCGACTAAAGGCTGTCAGCTAAGCAGTGTCCAGGGTCAGCTGCCCGAGCGTCCCTGCTCTTCAGCTGTGTGGCCTCAGGCAGATTGCTCAACATCTCTGCACCTCAAATTTCTTATCTGTAAAGTATAGGTAATGGTGTCTACCTATAGATTGGGATACATAATTATATATGTATAACCTTCCCTGACAAATAGAATGTACTCAGTAGAAACTAACATTTGAAAAGAAATGGCCCTTGTTATGATCATGTTCCAAAAATCAGACACAAAGAATATCATGTCTTGCATAATTTTCTCATTTTGTTTGGATAATTTATTCTTTCAAAACCTCATACACTTGTTTTCTTTTTTCCTTCTAAGAATTAAGACGTGGTGGTTAGCACAAGTATGATTTCAAAATACCTTTTAAAAACACAGTAAGCTGCTTTTTAGTTTTTCAAGATAAAACCCAAATACCTCCACTACCTCCATACGTACCCTATTTATTATTTGTAGTACTATTTGAGTGGATTTGCTTTGTCACTTAATTTTTCCAGTACTAATCCTCTTCTTAAAAGGAAGACCCGTCTCTTGGGATTATCTTGAGTCTTGAATGACATTGTGCAGATAAAGAGCAAGGCACAGAGTGAGCACAGAGTCTTTGTTAGTGACTATTTTCTTAACTTGTTATTTCCATTGGTTGGAAATGCCAAGAGCATGCAGCTTCAAAAAGTGGCAAGATGTTGGGATACGTGTGTTCGAAGCCAGGGGGAGTACTTTGCGGGAGATGAATGCCACCGTGTCTTTTACTGCAATATACATATATTTTTTTTTAATTTAAACTTTCACCATAGTTCCGGATCACCCTTCATATCTCATAAATTAGCTTCATGAGTTATAGCATCCTTGAGCATTTTGCAGGCCCAGTGGAGGGCTGCCTGATCCTAATGAGTACAGCAATACCTCACTATTCGTGATACTCTCTGATGTGCTCAGTAGGAACGGCATCTTCCTCAGGGAGGAACTTCTAGGAAGAGACAGGATTTTTTTTTTCCATATAAAGTAATCTTTCAGATTTTTTTTCCCCAGTACTCAGGGTTGAACCCAGGGCCTCGCGCCTGCGTGCTCTGCAAGTGCTGGACCACTGAGTTGTGCCCCAGTCCATTTTTTATTTTACTTTTTGAGACAGGGTCTCACTATGTTACACAGACTGCCTCTGGTCTCGAACTTGCCATCCTCCTACCTCCGCCTCCTGAGCCGCTGGGATGACAGATGTGCGCCACCACACCTGGCGTTTATCTTTCAGATTCTTGATCCCACCTGTGATACACCGTTCAGGTTTCTTGCCCCTCCAAGTCATTTACTTTCTCCTGAAGAGAAATATTATCAAAGAGAGAGAAGCTGCAGCATGCCTGTAGGTTTTCTTAGAAACTTGCACCTCAGATACCAAAGACCACTAAAGGCCATGGTACCCATGCTGCCATGAAGCTAGATGTGGTGGTTGCTATGTGCCGTTGACTCAGGTCTGACTCATAGCAATCCTTGTATAGTTTCTGATGGCTGATTATTTCGGGATTGTTGCGGGAGTGAGCTGCCATGTCCTTCTCCCATATTAAGGTAGATAAAATGGTTAAAATACAAATCCACTTTCATTTACCTCAGTGACTACCGAGAGATTGTGTTTTAGACGCTGTAGAAAAGACTTGGGGATGTAGTTCAGTGACACAGCACTTGCCTGGCAGGCAGGAGGCCCCAGCCATAAGTAAATGAAAAAAAATAAGTAGCTGGGCGCAGTGGTGCACGCCTGTAATCCCAGCGGCTTGGGAGGCGGAGGCAGGAGGATCGCAGGTTTGAGACCAGGGGCAGTCTCCGTAACTTAGTGAGACCCTGTCTCAAAAAAGTAAAACAAAATGGGCTGGGGGTGCAGCTCAGTGGCCCAGCACTTGCAGAGCATGCAGGCACGAGGCCCTGGGTTCAACCCCCAGTACTGCAAATAAATAAATAAATACTACATAGACGGCTTAGAAAAAGTACAACTGGAGCATGAGAGGGACGTGCAAATGTCCTGTGTTTCATGTTTCTGTAGTTCTGCTGCTGGAGAAGATCAAGCACAATGACGTCTGCAACAAGACGCTGAAGATCACAGACTTCGGGCTGGCCAGGGAGTGGCACAGGACCACGCGGATGAGCGCGGCCGGCACCTACGCCTGGATGGCCCCTGAGGTCATCAGGGCCTCCTTGTTCTCCAAGGGCAGCGACATCTGGAGGTGGGCACAGGCCTGCGCTCTGCACGTACGCACGGCTGGTTGGTGCGTGGCAGTGATCGAGAGCGGGGGTGGCTTTGCCCAGGACGCTCACGATGGCGACGGGGCCCACGTTGGTCAGCTCCTGGCGCTGTGGCGCAGTACCCGAGGCGGTCAGTGCAAAGGCGGGAAGCTCCGCTGTGGCTCGTGGGTTCTGAGGCTCCAGCCCCTGGTCACGTGGCCCCATCAGTTTGGGGCCTATGGCCAGGCTGGACATCGTGGCAGAGGCTCCAGGTGGAGCAGGGCCACTCACTTCGGGGAGGCCAGGAAGCAAAGAGAGAGATGCAGGGCCGGGGTCACCGGATCCCCTTCCAGGGCACCCCACAGTGGCCTCATTTCCTCCCAATAGTCCTCACCTCCTCAGCGCCCCACCAGCTCCCAGCTAGCCCCATCCCCTGGGGACCAAGCCTTTGACACACGAGCTTTCGGGGGACGTTTAACACCCAAAGCATAGCTTTCCACCCCTCGTAGGGCCAAGTGCACTCAGTCCAGATCCAAGAGTCCAGAGGCTCCACAGCTCCAGCCTTGCTCAAAAGTCTAAGTCCAGTCTCCTCTCAGAAGTCTAAGTCCGGTCTCCTCCACGACTTGGGGCACTTATCTGTGCCCCAAGTCTTATCTGTGCACTCCTATAAAACAGGAATTCTGTGTCTGTGTCTGTGCCTGTGTCTTATCTGTGCACTCCTATAAAACAAAGACGGAAGTGACACACTTCCAGTGTACAGGGGTTCAGGTAAGCATTTCCCATCCAGAAGGGGAAGTGGAGCTGTAAAAAGGAGGAATGAGACCACAGCAAGACGGAAAATCAGCAGGGCAAACGTTAAGTCCTGCAGCTCCACGGCTGGCATCTTGGGCACATGACTGTGGGATGTGCGCTGCAAAGGGCAGCCCTGCCCCGTGGCCTCGCTGGCTGTGGCCCACGCAGCCCCTCGATTGGCTCTGCTCAGCTTCCCCTGGTAGGAGGTCCACGTTCCTGGCTTCACTCTCTAGGCTTCTCCTGTCACTCTCTTGGCTGCCTGTAGGGGCTCTGATCCTCCCGCCTACCGCCTCCCCTCCCAGGCCTTCCTTGGAAATCTTGGTAGAAGTCCTTGTGACCCCACAACTCTTGAATCCAACTGCCTGCAAAATCATCATCCCGTGGCAGGTACCAGAGTCTGCCATGAACACGCACTCTGGCAGAGCCCACGTGAACATGGGCTGCAGTGGTCTCTGAGCTCCTGGGTGGCTGAACACCAGGAAAACAAATCCCAGGGAAAAAAATCCCCTAGGCAGCTCAGTGCAGTCGGAGCCCTGGGCTCTCAAACAACAGGTGCTGAGCCTGTGATGGGTGTGTCTTCCTGATTCCCCAGATTCCTCAAGGGACCTTTCCTACTGTCCTGTTGCAAAGTCCTTGGCTTCTTTTTAATGAGACTCATTTCTCCAGCAACTGTATTCTCCTTGGCTACCACTTTAAATTCACTCCTTTTCTAGCCAAAGGGCATGGTTATTCAAATCTTTTCCCTCTACTTTTTTGCTCTTGATTCTCACTATAAACCTGGCTAAAAGCAGCCAGCAAAATCCATGCTACTGCCTGAAGGCTGTGCTGCCTTGGAATTTCCTCCACCAGATGAGTCAATCACCTTTGATTTCACCTGCTCACAAAGTGTTAGGGCATGGACAGAAAGTAGACAAGCTCTTTACCACTCTGTAATGTGAACGGCCTCTAGTCCAATTGCCAACAAAGTCCTCACTTCTACCTGAGGTCTCGTCAGCATGGTGGTTACTCTCCGTGTTCTGATTCACATTCTGATCTTCTGAGTCCTCTCCAGAACTGTACACTGATCCTGGCCTCACCCCCTTCTCCAGACCCCTCCCATAAATCAGTGCCAGAGGCTTCTGAACCACATCATCAGGCGTAGCCACACCAATGACCTCACTTCTTGGTACCAGTTTTCCTGTGTTAGTCAGCTTTCTGTAGCTGTGACAGAATTCCTGAGATAATCAACTTGCACAGAGGAAAGATTTCTTTTGGCTCATGTTTTCGGTCCATGGTCAGTTGACTCCATTGCTTTCGGGCGTGGGGGGAGGCAGAACATCCTGGTGGGGGGCGCTTGGCAGGAGCAGGAGTTTACTGCATGGCAGCCAGGAAGAAGAAAAGGAAGGGCTAGGGTCCCAAAATACCTTATAAGGGTATTTACCCCCTAAGGGTATATAGCCCCCAGTGGCCTGCTACCTCCAAAGAGGCTCCACTTCCTAAAGTTCCTACCACCTTCCATGAGTGCCCCCAGCAGGACCAAGCCTTCAACACACGATTACAGATGTGTGTCCGTCATCACAGGCAATTTTAAAACATAGAACAAAGAAATGAAGCTGTGCACCTGTTTCCCACCTCTACCAGTTCCCCTTCCCTCTCTGCCTTAGGCAACCACCAATCCACACTCTGTATCTGTGAGTTTGCTTATTCTAGACATTTCATATAAATGGAATCTCTTGACGTCTGCTCCTTTCTACTGGCTGCTCTCACTGAGCCCAGTGTTTGGAGGTTCCTCTTGTGATAGCTTGTATCAATGCTTCATTCCTTTTTGTGGCTGAATAATATCCTATTCTGCAAATGTACCCCATTTTGCTTATTGTGGATGCTTGGATTGTTTCTACTTTTTGGTTCCTGTGGACAATGCTGCAGTAAGTGTTCATGAGCAAGTGTTTATGATGATGTGTGTTTTTACTTCTCTCTGGTGTGTACCGAGGAGAAATGAAACTGCTGGGCCATATGGCGATTCTGTGTTTAGTTACTTGAGGAACTGCGAGGCTTTTCCAAAGTAGCCATGCCATTTTTCATTCCCAACAGTCATATATAAGGGTTTTGATTCTCTACCTCCTCACCAACACTTCTCTGTCTTTTTGTCTATCCTTGTAGTTAAAATTCCAGGTTTTTTTTTTTTTTTTTTTGCATAAAACTAGAGCCAAGGGAGGAAATGTCACTTGATAAGAGTCCCCTTCTGATGAGTGATAGAACCTCTGTGTAAACCTACCTATGTCCAACTTCCAAATTCATGATCAACAAGAACTGTTTTCCCCTTTCATCTTTGGATACAGCAGAAGTTACTCCTTGTGTCCACACACAAAGTTGGTGGTGGAGACCCCTGTCAGGAAAATGTCCATGAAGTTGCTTTCCATTTAAAGCTTATTGCTTGCATTTGTTGTTGTTGTTAGGTGCCGTCGAGTCGGTATCCGACTCATAGCAACCCTCATTGGGTTTTCAATGGCTGACTGTTTCGGAATTGCCTTGGGAGTGGATTGCCAGGTCCTTTTCCCATTTTTGCGGTGCTGGCAATTGAACTCGGGACCTCAGAGACTGCAGTGCAGTGCTCTACCAACTGAGCTACATCCCAGCCCTGCATTTAAGTATGCAAGTCCAGCTTGCGTTTAAGTATGATTAAATTGTTCTACTTATAAGCTTCTAAGAAATGTATTAATGGGGTCAGGGATTCTGTAGTGTTTTAGGTCCAGCGTAAAAAACACAAGCTTGCACTTCACTTAGGCTCTCTCCTAGAGGAGGCTGAGCAGGTGTTTTATAAATTAGTAGTGTGTTTTTGTTGATTTAGTTACAGTAATTTCCTAACCATATGAAAATGCCAAGTTACATGAGCAAACCTGGCTGTCTTTTAAAGAAATGATGTTCCAGGATTCTAAAAGCTAGTAAAGTGCCTCATGAATCAGTTTTACATTCAAAATAATAATGCCGTAAAACTAGAACCATTTCATCATGTGTGCTTCTGTTATAAACTGTAGTTACAAGACATTGGAAGTGCTACAGTCCTGCTTTATAATCCGTCTATTATAAACAGGCCTGCACCCGTAGCCCTGTGGCATCCGATCCTGTCAGATCTCAGAAGCTGAGCAGGGTCGGGCCTGGTTAGTCCTTGGATGGGAGACCGCCTGGGAATATCAGGTGCTGTAGGCTTGGGAGACGGACCCGGCAACCCACTCCCCAAACCAATCCGCCATTGAAAACCCTATGAACAGCAGAGAAGCACTGACAATAGTGTTTCGCCTGTTGTACGTAGGGTCACTATGAGTCAGGACACTGACTTGACGGCATCTAACAACAATTATAAACAGAGGAGAATTGGGAAGTAGGGAAATTTAAAAAGAAAGCTTCGAAGACTGTCCAGAGTGGAGGCCTTCTCTAAAATGTATTTGCTTAGGATTTATTCTCAGTTTTACAAGGCTTGGTGATCTGACCTTAGGGAACCTTTGCTTTCCAGCTGTGGCGTCCTGCTGTGGTTGCTGCTCACGGGGGAGGTGCCCTACCGCGGCATTGACAGCCTGTCGGTGGCCTATGGAGTGGCGGTCAACAAGCTCACGCTGCCCATCCCGGCCACCTGCCCCGAGCCGTTTGCCAAGCTCATGAGAGGTACTTGTGCAGCCCTGCTGGCCCGGGCTGGGGGCGAGGGAAGTGACTTTGGGAACATCCCGCCAAAGGTCTGTGGCTCCAGGTCCCAATCAGCTCTAAGCCATTCTACTAATCCAGTAGATGAAAGAGGGGCTGGGGTCTGGCTCAGTTGGTAGGGTGCTGCTCTGCACTCTCTGAGGACCCTGGTTCGATCCCCAGCACTGCAAAAACGGGAGGACTCAGCAGTCCACTCCTGAAGCAATCCCGAAACAGTCAGGCACTGAAGACCCAGTGAGGGTCCCTATGAGTCGGACACGACTCCGTGACACCTAACAGCAAGGGCAATAGATAGAAACCTCACTCACGATGCGACGTCAGGTGCAGTGCCAGTGAGTTGTGCTACTTCCCTTGGTTTTATCAGTGACTCATTTCCGTGCAGAACTCAACTGAGTGGCAGTGAAGTTGTTCCCGTCTGCCAGCTGGGGTGCAGCCCTGAGCTGGCTCCAGAGCTGCCATCTTAAATTCCACCTAATCATCAGAAATGTCACAGGTTTAACCAGCATTGTTGTGCCACGGCCTCCTTAATTAGTGCCTTATCTTTTAAAAATTGTTAACTAAATCTGTGAGCTGCACATTAACTTCACGACTAGGTTGTTTCCTAGAATTCCTGTTGTGATTTTCTTTCCTTCTTAGGGACTTTGGTTCCCCGTGGTTGGATTTTATATAGATGTAATTTTACATCAGTAGATCTCTTGGCCAGGGTGGTTTGGGCCTCGGAAACACAGGGTTCGTAGTACGCGCAGAAAGCCCCGTGTATTGCCTGTGGGTTAGTACAGACAGCAGCAGCCTTTCCTCGTAGTAGTTACTGTGCATGCCTCTGGCTTGTGCACTGGATAAAGTAAAGGATCTGAAATCTTATCCATGGATCCTTATAGCCAGGCATCATGGCAAACACCTGTAACCCTAGAAACTTGGGGAACTGACAGGAGGAGCTCAAATTCAAGGCCAGAGGCAGCCTGCATAACTTACCAAGACCCTGTCTCAAAGTAGAAAAATAAAAAATGGGCTGGGGGTGCAGTGAGATGCTAGCGTGCTTGCCTGGCATGCACAAGGCCCTGCACTCAACACCCCCAATACTGAAAAAAAAAAAAAACTTCAGGAGCAGAGATTGCAGAGAGGAACTTCTGGTTTAGAATGACAGATGGTAAGCTGGGAAACAGCTTGCAAATGCATGTATGGAGATATCATAACAAGATCCAATAAGTTATAAATCAAAAATCAGTAAAAAAATGTTTTGAAAAGTAAAATAAAAATAAAAATGGAAAAAAAACCCCACATATCCCAGAAACCCTGCTGTCTTAGAGATAACTGAACTGAGTGGAGAGGGGGAAATAATGTAATTCTTATTTATCGTAGAATGCTGGGAACAAGACCCTCATATCCGTCCCTCGTTTGCCTTAATCCTTCAGCAGTTGACTGCTAGCGACGGGGCTGTGCGGGCTGAAATGCCCCAGGAATCTCTTCATTCCATGCAAGATGACTGGAAACTGGAAATCCAACAAATGTTCCATGAGCTGAGAACAAAGGAGAAGGTGAGAGAGTCTTAGTTGTATATTATACTCACAGTTACGCAAATTATGGAAAACATCAGTCAAGAACCGTGGTTAGCATTATGCTACGATATTTCAGATGTCAATATTTATTGGTTCTTGTTTCCCTCGGGTTAGGAATAAAGCAAAAACAAGTGTACTCAAAGAGTAAAATTGGACAAAATACCCTTTTATTTGGGGGAATTTTCAAATTTTACAAAAAGAGAGTTGTTGTTGTTGTTAGGTGCTGTTGAGATGAGTCTAGCGACCCTGTGTACAGCAGAATGAAACACTCCTCGATTCTGTGCCGGGCACACGATCTTATTTATGTTTAAGCCCGTTGTTACTGTGTCCATCCATCTGGTGGAGGGTTTTCCTTTTTTCGTTGATCTGCCACTCTCCCAAACATGATGTCTTTCTCGAGGGATTGGTCCATCCTGACTATACACCTACTCCTTGAAAGACGACATTGTGTGCCTTGGGATTTACGATGAAAGAATATATAAGACTTCTTCCTTCTCTGCTTGGAGGCTCCTACTTGCACCTTCTTGGTGGGGTAAACAGCACAGCCTACGTGCGCTATCTGCCTTTCTTGTTCACTGATGGCTTGAGGTTGGAGGCGTCAGACTTGGAATCCATGGTCAGTAACGTGGTTCTGTCTGTGTTATTCAGTAAACTGGAGCCTCCCCCGATACAGGGTCCTCCCTGAATTCCTGGCTGCTTATCACCCTGTGTCTGTCTCTGTGCCTGCCCTGCATGTACCTGTCTCTGGCCCCCATAGGAAGGCAGGACCTTGTTAATGAGTAACCACTGCTGCTGCCAGGAATCTGGGTTTCCCATGAAACCACCAGGTGGCTGCCTGGTGCTGAGCAATTAAACAAGTATTCCTGCCAGTGATCTCTTCAACAGAAGGGGTTTTATTTTATCTGATACGGGATTTCCAAGTATCCAAAATGGCTCTACTACCCCAGACTTATTACTCTTTTCTTTTTCTTTCTTTTTTTTTTTTGGCTGTACTGGGGGTTAAACCCAGGGCCTCGTGCTTGCATGCTCTGCAAGTACTGGACCACTGAGCTGCACCCCCAGCCCTTTTTTTTTTTTTTTTTTTTTTTTTACTTTTTGAGACAGGGTCTCGCTAAGTTACGCAGACTGCCTCTGGTCTTGAACTTGCAATCCTCCTGCCTCCGCCTCCTGAGCTGCCGGTATTATAGGCGTGCGCCACTGCACCCGGCTCTTTCCTTTTTCTTTTGACTTTTAAAACTCATTCAGAAGGAAGCTTATTTTGGCTGCTTTATCTCTGATCATGCTTTTCTCTTAAAAAATATGGTTAATTATTTTTTAAAAATCAAGTTGTTGCAAGGGAATGCATATTTTAGACGGGGACCTAGAGTTAAAAGTGGTTTCTTGTTCAAGTCTTGTAGCAGTAACACAGCCACCTAACTGAAACTGCCGCCTGTGTGTCATCCTGATGCTGTTTCATTTAACAACAGTGAAATGGATTGCTGTCAGCACCACTGAACAAAAAGGTAGACATTTATAACGAGTTAGAAATGATCCCCTATGCCCAAATACGACAGTAAAATCTCCAATGTGGACAAACTAGTTGTAGAAAGTTATCAGCTAAAATCCAGATTGCAGTGTTTTTAAGATATGCGTCATCGCTTTTCAAGTAATAAAGAGCGATTTGTATCTGGCACACTGTAATAAAGAAATACCCATCTCCTCCCTAAACAGAAGTCAGCTGGTACCTAGCAGCAGAAGTAATTAAAGCATCAGTTAGTCTAAGATGAATCGTTTCTTCCTGAAGTCGTGTTCACTCAGCTTTTTTTGGAAAACTACAGAATGCTGAAGTTCAGTCCACATCGGTAGAATTGGCACAAACTCAGAATTAGCGTGGTCCGAATGCGCTCCTTCCTTTGTGGTTAGGACACCCCGTCTCTGCTCGATTTTGCCGTGTTTGTGGGAGGGCGGCTTTGTGTTTATTTTGCTTCATGGTGATTGTGCTAACAGCCTCCAATTACTGAGAATCGATTTGTGAGAAGTCCCAGGGGTCAGCAGGTCTGACCTGGTGTCCGGCCCGTGGCTGGCTCTAGCTTCCTGTGGTTTTCCTTGATGGGTCGGTCCCTTTGAGGGGGAGCCTATTGAAAGTGGTGCAGGACATGTTTGCCCGGCACCCCCAGGCCAGAGCTCGGCCTGAGGAGCATCCACGTCTCTATCCAGGCGTGGTGGGAGGGGCGCTCTGACTGAGTTTGAGCAGTGCAGGTGAAAGCTCGGGCCTGCCTTGATTTCTCTGTAGTGCAGGATTTAGTGGCAGCAGGGTCTAGATTAAGCAGCAGCTCAGTATTAAAAATTCCTATGTCTCTGATAAAGAAGAAAACTTTACAGAAGCGGGAAACGGTTTTAAAACTTGGCGGAATCCTCAGCCTTGCTGTTGAATGGCTTGTCCGAGAGGAGTGGAGGTATGTTTGAGTTCGTAGGTGTCCTGTTTCTCAGGACTCCTCAGAGTTCTAAATTCTCTCCTTCTAACCCCAAGGCAAGAGGAAGTTTAACACGAGGCAGTACCCGTCTCCACAAGGGAACTTCTGTTAGCTGGCCCTGGAGCTCCGCCACAGAGTGACACGGGGCATCTGTGGGTGGCGCCCTGAGAAGTTCCTTGCAAACTAAATACATTCCCCTGTGGATTATGACTTTGCGGTGTCTCCTGTCACTTCCCACAGGCCTCCAGCTGACTCCCGCCACGTAACTTTTGCTTTGCCCTTACCCTCTCCACCAAGATAGTTTATTCTCTAAGCAGACTTTGGAACACTCTTAGGAAGTTCTGCCTGAAGTCTGCACTGCAGTCTTTTGCAACTGGGATTCGTATTCTTATCTGAGCTTTACGGGTGGGCTTTAAAAAGAGTGGCTCCTATCCACATGTCGCTGTGTATTAATGTCACCTTAGCATCAGGTGAGGGCTGGGATTTAGCTCAGTTGGTAGAGCGCTGCTCTGCAGTCTCTGAGGTCACAAGTTCGATTCCCAGCACCACAAAAATGGGAGAAGGGCGTGGCAATCCACTCTCTAGGCAATCCTGAAACAGCCATTGAAAACCCTATGAGGGTCACTGTGAGTCAGGCATGACTTGACAGCACCTAACAACAACAACAACAACAACAACAACAACAAGCGTCAGGTGGTCCTGAAGGGTAGAGAGGACGCGGAAGGGTTGGGTGTGACCCGGCCATGTGTCTCTAACAGAGTGGAGGCTGCCAGGGCCTTTGCTCCCCAGAGCGGGACCTTCCTAGCCGGGTCGCCCGCAGGGGTCAGGCGCGGTGGGGCTGACGCTCGCCCGTGTGACTGTTGCAGGAGCTGCGCTCCGGGAGGAGGAGCTGATGCGCGCCGCGCTGCAGCAGAAGTTGCAGGAGATGCTGCTGAGGCGCCAGGAGCAGCAGCTGGCGGAGCGCGAGATGGACGTCCTGGAGCGCGAGCTGCACCTGCTCATCCTGCAGCTCAGCCGGGAGCAGCCGAGGGGCAAGAAGCGGGCCAGGCGCAGGGGCCGCCCGCGCCTCAAGGACGGCCGGAGGATCAGTCTGCCCTCAGGTACGGCGGGCTTTCGGGTACGCGGGGGCTTTGGATGGCCTGATCTTGCTGGACCCTGTGGTGTCAGAACTGGGGGAGAGCCGGACGCGGTGGCGCACACCTGTCATCCCAGCGGCTGGGGAGGCGGAGGCAGGAGGATGGCAAGTTCAAGACCAGAGGCAGTCTGCGTAACTTAGCAAGACCCTGTCTCAAAAAGTAAAAAAAACGGGCAGGGGGTGCAGCTCAGTGGCCCAGCACTTGCAGAGCATGCAGGCGTGAGGCCCTGGGTTCAACCCCCAGTACCGCAAAAAATAAATAAAAATAAATAAATAAATAAGAACTGGGAGAGAGGGAGATGAGAGTGCACAGTCCTCGCCTACCCTGCTCCTAATCCCATGGCATAAGAGTTTGCAGGGGTGAAACAGCGCAGGAAGACCATGCAGCTGCTGGCCTGTGGGTGCGTCTCTCCCCTCACCCTCGTCCTTGTCTGTTCCCTCTGAAATCAAGGGTTGTACTGGCTCAGCATCGCACAGCCTTAGCCAAACTCCAGAGCGACAAGGCTGTAGGTTGGGGTCTTGTCATAAAGTCACTGCTTCCATGGCGATCTGTAGTTATCATCTGGTGTTTGAAGTCGTTTGGGACACTGGTGTCACTGTTGGCACCTTCAACAAAATACATGAAGTGCTCACTTATAGGTCCCCTTTCTTCTAAGGGCATGCAATCCTTAAGGCACAAAAACAAACCTGTAAACCAAGGGAAGCTTTTAGAAGCAATTTTTAAACCTTGTGACAGTAACGTGAAAGTATTACTAAATAATTTTAATAATGTGTTAGAAACTAGAGTAGAAAATAACAAATATTAATAGCAAACATTAATGCATGAAATTAAATCCTTTAATGCTATGCATTATGCTTGATTTCAGGAAAACCCAAATATCCCCACTATATTTTGTGATTCTTGTAATTCCAGGGAAGAATGGTGATAGAATATAGAATGTGTATTGTATGTATCTCTCTACCCATGTGTATTATATCAGAGTCCCCTTTATTGGGGACTAAGGTGTTTTACTAAGATGTTTGTTAATGGTATGGAATTTGATTCAAATAAGAACAATGATATTTCTGTTTTACATGAAGTGTGTATAAATGTCTGCTAAACTACTCCGTACAGAACACTGGGAGGGTCCGAGTACACTGTGACTTTTAGGCAATAACTGCAGATCCAGTCAGCTGGTCAGAAATTGCTGGTCTGTGGTAGGGATAGGTACCTCGTGTGTGCTATTGGTTGTTTGATTTGATGAGGTGAGACAGCACGGTGGGTCCTTGGGTGTTTTCCCTTCATCCTCTTTGGGAGGCTCAGAAAAAGAAAGTGAGTATTTTTGCTGGTCTTCCGGTGCTTGCTGGGATCCAGAATGCACTTGGAGAAGCCTTAGGCATGTGAGTCCTAATGAAGAACAGACAGTATAATCCACCGAGAGGCCCGCTGTGCAGGTCATGGAAGTGCTTAGAGGCACTGGAGGGGAGGTGTCTGCTCCACATGTCAGGTGGGCTCTCATGGGGGGGGACTACGCTGTCACAGGTGACATCCTGTTAGTCCCTGGGGAAGCTGCAGTAAGAATCTGATGGAAGGAAGAGGCCAGATCATCCGAGGGGCTCTTTCCTCTTCAGTGGTGGAGGGAGGAGATACAGTCCCTGGGGCTCCTGGCCGTAGGCCTCGCCTCTTGCTCTCCTCAGATGCTGCTTAACTGATACTTTGAGCTTATTCAAAACAGACTGAATTTATTTGATTATATTTGCCAGGTTTTTAATTCCTGGATTTTATTCTCTGATGCTTCTCTTTCTGAGAGTAAAGGAGACATTTTAGTTACATATTTACTTACTTTCTGGCACTTAACAATCGGTGTCAGTTAAAACATAACCAAAAATCAGCTGCTGCGGTAATATCTATCTGGGAGGTAGGAAGCGAGCGTCAGGGAGTTAGCATGCAATTACCTCTTCTTCCCACAAGGTGGCGGTACATCCTTGTAATTACGGTACCAGGTCGGAATCTTTTCTTATTGGATTCATTCATTGCATGCCTCACACATGCCCACACACGCATGCACACGCACACACGTGCGTGCACACACGCACACACACGGGCACTGTTCCTTGTGAAATACCCAGAGTGAGGCAGGCATTCCTAGTGTAGAAGAAAGAGCAATCGTTTCTCCATTACAGCCAAGGAAGTTAGTTGCATCTGATTTTACAATCTGGTAGAAAATTCTTTGAGTTGTCAGATTCCAGCGCTGTCAATGGCACGTGGTTCAGGAAGACACAATGGCAGGTGCAGCTTTCCCTTCTCGGAGCTCCCTTCCCAAATCCCTTGACCTCCTTTTGAAGGATTTTCCCCTAGATGGAGCCAGCTTTGTTTTGTTTCTCAGAAGCCTGTACAAACTGTGCCTTAGTATTTTTCCCTGTAGATCTTTTAAACTACCCACTCGGTGTGAATAATTAAAGTCTTTTATAACTTTGTCTTTGAAGGTCATTGATGATAATTTGCAATCTTCTGGCTCCTTATTGCCATAATAACCTAGCGCTGACAAACTCAAACGCCCTTTTCTTCCTACCAGAATCTAACCCTAACCCTATCAAACAAGGCAGGTTATGCTTAAAAAGTGACACAGCATGATCTAGGACCATAATTTTAACGTTAGGCTTTGTAAATATGCTCAGTATTCTTGGAATTTGCGCAAGGGACATTGTAATACTGTGGCCATGTTAATCACACTTCCTTTATTTATGTTGAAGTTAAGTTGTGTTTTTAGGTCTTGTAAAAGAAAAGGCAAAAGCATTAAATCCTCAGAGATTGGTATGTCTCTAAAGTGAGTGTTCTGACGTCACCTACTTTAGAAGGACCAAAGCCTGCGAATACCAGCTGCGTGTGAGCATGAGAGTGTGTGGGCGGGCAGACAGGAGAGAGCCGGTCCCGCAGGAGGACTCTCCAGAGGAGATGACTGCTTTCATGGGAAAGGGATTGAAAGGGGTCGTTCCCACCGAGGCTGCAGTAGATTTGTGTGTGAAACGTCAGCATTACCAACCCAAGTCCTCCCCTTGGCTTTCTGCGGATGCCTCGGGTGCGGAGTGGTTACCCATGATTCAGTTTCCATCTCCCTCCACGTGTGACTGCTGCGGAAGGACTGGGGTGGATGACATGGACTTTTCTTTGCGTTTGACACATGAGGAGTGCTCTTTCTCTAGGAGAACCTGGTTAGGTGTTTGCAGGAGCTTGGAATGTTGTTGTTGTTGTTAGGTGCCGTCTAGTCGAGTCCGACTCATAACGACCCTCATAGGGTTTTCAATGGCTGTTTTGGGATTGCCTTGGGAGTGGGTTGCCACATCCTTCTCCCATTTTGCGGTGCTGGGAATCAAACTCAGGACCTCAGAGACTGCAGAGCAGCGCTCTACCAACTGAGCTACATCCCAGCCCACTTGGAATGTTGTTGTTGTTGTTAGGTGCCGTGGAGTCGGTATCCGACTCATAGCGACCCTCAGGGTTTTCAATGGCAGGCTGTTTCGGGATTGCCTTGGGAGTGGATTGCCAGGCCCTTCTCCCATTTTTGTGGTGCTGGGAATTGAACTCGGGACCTCAGAGACTGCAATGCAGCGCTCTACCAACTGAGCTAAATCCCAGCCCCCTTGGAATGTTAGGTATTGCTAAATGCCAGCCTTGTCTCTTTGCTGCTCTCTGGTAGCTTCACTCCTGTCCTATCCAGGTTTCCACATAATTTGTGCTTTCAGTATGGGGGCTGCTTCTTGCCCTGCCTCCTGCTGTGGACCGGCGTGCCCCCCTCCCACTGGAAAAGGCCACGGAGAATTGCCCCCTTTGTGGATCACAGGCAGGCTGGTCGGACCTTCCTAGCTCACTTCCGTCTGTAGTCTCCGCTCTGTGTGGGAAGATTTCTCTTTTGCCAGCTGTTGCCCCAGGTGACCCCGTGACAGTCAGCCCTGGGGTCTGTGTTTTCCTGCATCTGTTTTCCTCCTTTGCTTTTACCGTCTGGTGAGGCCTCCCATCCGGTGCTCCATTTCCATTTGCTTTCTCTTCCAAAATGCGTGCACCCCGCTGTCTATTTCTCGGCAATAGGCCTTAAGCACCGCATTAAACCTGCTAGTGAGCTTTCCAAGCAGCAAGGATTCTCATCCTATGAACGTGGTCTCTGCACTCTACAATTTGAATAGAGAAAATGTTCAGGGGGCAGAGTGTTCTGAGCCCCTCTTATGTGCAAAGCCCTGCGCCCCTGCAGAGCGCAATGGCGCCACCGTGGGAATTAGAAGGGGCTCAGCCCGTGTAGAGGGGAGGGGCAGGCCTTTGCCAATAATTAAACAAACCCTTATTCCCTTGCTGTAACGATTGCCAGTCATGCAGGACAAGGCACATGTGTGATCGGTGGAAAGACCTGACCTGGGCTGTGGAGATCGTGGAAGGCTGTCTAGGCCTGACGTTTCAGTTAAGTCTTGATGTAGGAACTTGCGGGAAGCAGGGTAGAAGGCAGGAGAGAGGCAGGGAGCGTGCGCGGGGAAAGCTCGGTCCCCAGCAGGAATTGAGAGGAGACCAGCGTGGTTGGCCTAGCGACAGCCCACGGAGCCCCATGGGCCATGCACAGCCCACACGTGGCTTGCACAGACAAGGCTCTCAGGATGGCTGGCAGGCTGTGAAGGCCTGGAAAGCATCGAAGGCGGAGTGTCCCGTGACACCTTTCACAAGGCTTGCGTTTAGATTATCCGTCCGTGGCATTTTCTGGGAGCACATCCTGTGTCACCTGAGCCGTGTGGCAGGGCCGGGAGTTGCAGCAGAGGGCTCATGGCTCACAGAGCCCAAATACAGAGCTCAAAGCGGGGTGCAGTGTGGGAAAATCTCAGCCATGAGGCTGAGGCCTGGAACTGCCCGTGGCGAGAGGGCAGAGCGGGGCCGGAGGAGGCTGGGCGGGGCGAGAGCCCGGGTCCCGGCTCCCAGGGGCTTCTAGTTTTGTTGCCACTTTTCTCTGTCACTTGGGAGTTTTGAGGAGCCTGGGAAAGGGTTTTCACAGGGGCCTGCCATGCATGTAAAGAAATGCTCCCGTGACTCGAGGCCACCGCCAGGGCAGGAAGACGGGGGAGGAGTCGCAGCAGCCGAGGCGTGAGATGTTGGTGGCACCGGAGCTGGGGGTCACTGATGTTCGTGAGCATTCATGACCCGAGCCTGCGTGCAGGGACTTACAGACACATGTATTAATCACAGCCTTCTCTTGCTTTACGTACTTTTGGCTGACCTTCCCTTTGTCCGTCTGTCCATCCTTCCTTCCTTCCTTTCTTTTTTCTTTTTCCTGTAGAAGTAGGGGTTGAACCCAGGACCTTGCACATGCTAAGCAAGTGCTCTCCCCCTGAGCTGCACTCCCAGCCCCTTTTTTATTTTGAGATAGTCTCGCTAATTACACAGTCAGCCTGCCTCTGTGGGCAGTGCTGCTCATACTGCCTAGTGCTTAGGGCGTCACACAGTCCTAGGAAACAGGGATGGCTGCCCGGTTCCATTTTTATGAACATGCGTCCTGAGACCTAAAGAAGTCAAGTCCCTTCCCCACAAGGTCTGTGGCTCGTCAGAAGTGGGACCAGGCATTCACACCCACGTTTCATGTCTCCAGAACCTGCAATATCATTTTCTCCACTATAAGAATACGTGTGATCCAGAATTTACGAGACATTTTTGTGTTCGATGGCTATGTGAGGTCAGGAGGAAGATAGTGTCAGATTTCTACTGTGAATAATTGCATAGATGTCTTGCCTACCAAGTTCTCCCTCTTCTTTGTTTCACACACTGGGCGATTCATCAAAGTCCTTGACTGTATGATTCCCAAAAGGTAAATTATAACTCCCTTGCAAATATGAAATGAACGGGCCTCAGAGATTTCGCTCAACTCGTTAATTAGTGATGGATCAGATGAAACTGGATCAGATGGGAATTTGCGAAGCCGGGCTTCTGTGGGCCGTGTAATAAAGGAATGTCAGGGTTAGATTACTGGGTTAAACGCAAGCCTGATTAATGCCCAGGAGGGCAATAAACCGAAACCTTTGGGAATGTCTTTTTTACCAGACAGATTTTTTTCATCATCACTAGACAAAATCTACAAGTTAACCTCTGGCCCTACGGAGTTTACAAATAACTCAGTCAAGTAACTGAGTTACAAATAACTCAGTAGAAAAGAGATCAATCAAAGGTTAAGTGCAACACAATACTACAAGAAAACCTGGCAGTTTCTGTTATCCATGTCCACATTTCCAGCAATTTTCCTGAGCATTTACAATTCTTCCCACACAGTGGCTTCATCTTTCTGACATTACTCTTCTCCCTTCCATACAGTCCCAGAGTTAGCGGCTCATCGCTGCCACGTTCCAGCCAGGTAATAATAGCTCTGATGGGTGGAGCTTCCTGGCCACAAAATACTTTTCACCCACATTTTCCGTCTTCCACACAACCCTGTGAGCTGCTGCTGTTGGCATTTAGCAGGTGCAGGCAGGGGCTCAGGGCAGTTCCTATGGATGGAGGGCCCTCGTTTGTTAGGGTAGACTCCGTGCTTGTTTAACCCTGGGCCCCCTGTGTCAGTGTTGTATCTAAGAGTCAACAGTAGAATGCAGGTAACTCCTCCCAATATTTTAAGTTCTAAGGGATCTGGGTCTACTTCATTTGTCCACGTGTGTCTGCCTCATTGTACCTAATGTCTAATCGCTGACCCATTGCCTGTTGACTTGAACCTTGAATTGAAGGTAACTGAGAAACCGAGCCAGGTGCAGTGGCGCACACCTGTAATCCCAGAGGCTTGGGAGGCGGAGGCAGGAGGATCGCAAGTTTGAGACCAGAGGCAGTCTGCGTAACTTAGTGAAACCCTGTCTCAAAAGTAAAAAAATGGTCTGGGGGTGCAGCTCAGTGGTCCAGCATGTGCAGAGCATGCAGGCGTGAGCCCCTCGGTTCAACCCCCAGTACCACAATAAAAAAAAAAAAGATAAATGAGAAACCAAAGTATGAAAGAGATTAAAACATATTTCATGGTCACTGTCTGGCAGTTGGGCTGGGATTTAGCTCAGTTGGTAGAGCGCTACTCTGTAGTCTCTGAGGTCCCAAGATCGATTCCCAGCATGGCAAAAATGGGAGAAGGGCGTGGCAATCCACTCCTGAGGCAATCCCAAAGCAGTCAGCCATTGAAAGCCCTATGAGGGTCGCTATGAGTCGGTCACAACTTGATGGCACCTAACAACAACAACAGTCTGGCAATATTTACTTTCTTTGCCACGTGCAAGAGACATAGTGATGAAAATAACACAAATGGCTGAAATTTTGGTTCTCCTTTATCTGACAGATTTCCAGCACAGGATCACGGTGCAGGCCTCCCGGAGCCTGGACAAGCGCAGGAGCTGGGACAGCCAGAGCTCCAGCATGCCCAGCAGCCCCACGCTGCTCCCGCGCCTCCGCGCCATCCAGCGTGAGTGTCCCTGCGGCCTCGGGGCTCTCTCTCAGCTCCTTTCTCGCTCTCGCCTTGCAGTCGGTCTAAGCACAGGAGTCTACAGCAGGTTGTGAGTGCGCTGGTGACATTTAACAGGTGCAGCCACTGTTTGGAAGTAAAAGCTGGTCTCGTAAGCCGACTTTCTTATGCTCCCAGCCGTAAAGGATCTTGAGCCCCAGGGCATCCTGGAATCTGAGCTGGGCCAGAGTGGAAACTCAGGTCCCACCTTGGGAGACCTTTCTGTAACTACTTGTGTGAAAAATTAGCATAAGCTCGTTGTTGTTGTTGTTAGGTGCCATGGAGTCGGTGTCCGACTCATAGTAACCCTACACACAACAGGCAAAATGCTATTGTCAGTGCTTCTCTGCTGTTCATAGGGTTTTCAATGGCAGATTGATTTTTGGGAGGGGGTTGCCAGGTCTTCTTCCCAAGCCTACAGCTTCTGGTGTTCCCAGGCAGTCTCCCATCCAAGGACTAACCAGGCCTGACCCTGCTTAGCTTCCGAGATCTGACAGGATCGGATGCCACAGGGCTATGGCTGCAGGCATAAGCTAATTATAAGTTGCTTATTTGTGGCTATTTTAAAAAGTGAAATCAGGAATTCAGGGTTACTTCTAATTATCTTCTTGTTTTCTGAGAAAAAAACATGTTTTTTGAGACTTAATTGTAACCTACTTTAGGTTTGACCCGTCTAATACTTCACAATGCTGCAAAGTATTTTAGTTTTAGAGACAGTGTTTGCTTGGAGGAGATAGTGCCCACTGCTGGTGCCTGGCACCTTTGTTGGCACTGAGAGTTACAGCGAGATGCTCAGAGATTGTTGAGATGAAGGGAAGGGTTGATTTTTTCAAAAGTGAATCCAGAGAAACTCCAGAAGTCAGCCGGGTACCATGGCACTCACCTGTCATCCTAGCCATTCGGGAGGCTGAGGCAGGAGGATCCTGAGTTCGAGACCAAAGGCAGCCTGACTGTAATTATCGAGACTCTACCCCAAAATAAAAAATAAAAAAGGGGCTGGGAATGCAGTTCAAGGGGAGAGCACTTGCTTAGCATGTGCAAGGTCCTGGGTTCAACCCCTACTTCTACAGGAAAAAAAAAAAGGAAGGAAGTACAAAAGGAAGGTCAGTCAAAAGTAAGTCAAGCAAGAGAAGAATGTGACTAATACATGTGCCTGTAAGTCATTCGGTAATTAGACTAAGTCACCATATTGAATCATTCATTTGAGTCCTCTCCTTTCTCCACCAAGCTCAGTTCTCTGCTGCTTAGCAACCTTGTTTGAAGGAAAAAGAAATCCAAAAGAAGTTTTCTTGCACTGAGTTTCTTTATTCTTTTTCTTCCTCTTCCTTCCTTGCTTTCTTTTTCTTCTTCCTGGGCACTAGGCACCAGTCTCCTCTAAATGAGAATTCAGTCTTAGGACTTAAGGCCCATCATTTCACGCTAGCCTGTTTGTCTTCCTGAGAGTGCACTGCTGCGAAGCCGTGCTTCATGCCTGGCCTTTGCTTCTGCAGAGTAGGGAGGAGGAGGTGGTCAGGGCATCAGGACCTCAGGGCCTGCACTCTTTCTTCTTCATATAAACACACATTCGGCACCACATCATCATGAAGGGAAGTTTGTGGAGTGTAACCTGTGTGCAACATAAGCGTGACATTTCCTCCTCATTCGCCCCTCATTTTTTAAGGTTACAGAGCACCACTGTGCAGTCATGCCCTTGTATTTCGAGCAGCTTTTAGAACATCTGGTGTGTTTCAGGGACTGGGATTTAGCTCAGTTGGTAGAATGCCTCTCTGCAGTCTCTGAGGTCCTGGGTTCGATTCCCAGCACCACAAAAATGGGAGAAGGACGTGGCAACCCACTCCCAGGGAATCCCAAAACAATCAGCCATTGAAAACCCATAAGGGTCGCTATGAGTTGAATACGACTTGATGGCACCTAACAACCAACCAACGTTTGTTTTAAGTGTTCAGTTTGGCTCTGCTTTTCCCAATTAAAATGCAACTCTAACTATCACATAATGTTAAATAGATAAGGGATCAGCTCTCTGCTGCTAATTCCCCTTAAATTTGCGTCTTTCCCATTAATTCCTTCTCTTTTTGCTATTTTTATGATTAGAGAAAGAAGTGCTCGTTAGGTGGAGTGGCTTAGTTCCCTGCTGTTTCCGTGTTTCAGAGCAGGCGGTCGCACGCCTGGCTGGGTCCTTGCAGCCTTTTGGGCAGAGGTGGTCTGTCTGACATGGTGCTGTCTGTTCAGTGACTTCAGAGGAAGACAGTAAAACTCAGGGAAGGAGTGCGGGCTGGCGGCAAGAAGAATTTGAAGGCATAAGAAAGAATTTCAAGAAAAAGTGTTGTACGTGGGGACCAAACTCTATCCAAAGGAAAGAAAGAGCCAGTGGCAGAGAGAGGTATGTGTGTGAGGCCGGTGGCACCTGTTGTGGCCTGGGACAAGGGTGGTTCCTGTGCTTGTGGCGGTGGCCAGGTGCAATTCTCAGCAGTCCATTAGACTGGTCCCTTCCCATACCTGAAAGTTAAGTTGATTTTCTAGGGAGAATTTATCGGGCTCACTTTGTTAAATGATTATTTGGTTAAAGAATTAAAGAATTTTTCTGACATTTTATGTCTCATTTCCCAATTTTATTTGTAGTTTGCTCTTTAAAACCAAGAGGATAGACATATTCTCTTTGCACCTTTAAGGATACTGCAGAGAAGCTGGGTGCAGTGATGCATGCCTATAATCTCAGCGGCTCAGAAGGCGGAGGCAGGAGGATCGGAAGTTCAAGACCAGAGGCAGTCTGCATCACTTAGCAAGACCCTGTCTCAAAAAGTTAAAAAAAAAAAAAAAAAAAAAAAAAAAAAAAGGAAAAGAAAATTAAAAAAAAGAAAAATACTGTACTCGTTGTTAGGTACCGTCGAGTTGGTATCTGACTCATAGCGACCCTCATAGGGTTTTCAATGGCTGACTGTTTCAGGATTGCCTTGGGAGTGGATTGCCAGGTCCTGCTCCCATTTGTGCGGTGCTCAGGACCTCAGAGACTGCAGCGCAGCACTCTACCAACGGAGCCAAATCCCAGCCCAGACATGTACTCACGAGAGTCTAATTTGAGTCTTTTTCCCATAGGATAAGGCCTCTTTCAGATGGGAACAGTCCCTGGTCGTCAATCTCCATAAAAAGTCAGAAAACCGTGCCCTTGGCTTCATTATTTGTGGACCAGCCAGGTAACTGTGTTTCAGGGCACAAAGTGCACTGAGTTTGGCTTAGCAGCCACGGGCTCTGAAGCTTTGCTTTGACTGTCTCACAGAGTCACTCCAGGAGCAGAGGGCAGAGAGCAGGTTGATTGCGTTCTTTGTAGCTTGACTTGAGTCCCAGAGTTGTTTTCAACCCAGTCTTTATTGTGCAAAGTTATTTGGCTACACAGGTTTTTCTATTGCAGAAGCGGACTTATAACTCTTGATCTTTACCAGAAAAAAATTAGTGCTGTACTTACTTATGAACAACCACATTAATTTAGTACAGGCCATAGCAAACATGGACATATAGCTCCCCAAAAGTTCTATAGAGTTGAAGAGTGGGCTTTTCCTATCATGTTGCTTGCTAGCATTAGGTTAAAGAGGTGAAATTCTGAAAAACTTCAAGGGTGGTTATTGATAGAGAAAAGGTAATTGGTCCTTTTAATTGACAGTTTAAGGCAACCCTTCTTACACAGTGATAAAATTAAAGATGTTTCAGCCAAACAAAGCAAGCATCTTGACTGTATCCTGGGTGCTGTGCCCTCTCATTCACTTGGCACGTTCTGTCCCCCTGGAGGGGTCCCCTCACCCAGGGAGGGGCTGGAGGGAAGGAGTGCAGTGAGAACAGGTGGCTTCCTGGGTAGATGTGCCCACAGGAAGCTCAGGCTCCTGTGGAGAGATGTGGCGTCCATCCCGATTGTCCATGTGGGAGCTGCCTCAGGCTCCGAGGGTG
>VMDO01022253.1:0-33834 GCA_007922755.1 Pedetes capensis
GGCATCATATGGTTGTGAAAGCTGGACATTGAACAAGGGAGACAGAAAAAGAATTGATGCTTTTGAATTGTGGTGCTGGAGACGTCTATTGAATATACCATGGACTGCCAAAAGAACCAACAGATCTGTCCTAGAAGAAGTACAACCAGAGTGCTCCTTGGAAGCAAAAATGGCCAAACTGCGTCTTACATATTTCGGATATGTAGTCAGGAGAGAACAATTCCTGGAGAAGGACATCATGTTTGGAAGAGTGGCAGGTCAACGCAGAAGAGGAAAACCCTCCAGCAGATGGATTGACACAGTGTCTGCAACAATGGGCTTAAACATAAATAAGATTGTTTGCCTGGCACAGAATCGGCAAGTGTTTCGATCTGCTGTACATAGGGTCGCTATGAGTCGGACTCGACTCGACGGCACCTAACAACAACAATGTATTACAAGTAACCTATAGAATAAATGTGCTGTAGATAAACTGGGCCAAAGAGAGGGAGAATCACCCAGCTTCCTGACTAGATATGTAGTATGTGAGGCCCTGCAGGCGAGAAAGAAATGACTGTCTGATCAGAAGCTGCGCAACGATATTCATAGCTATTCAACAGTATATACAGCATATCCTCAGAGAAACATAATAGTGCAGTATTAAATTCAGAGCACAAAGTTATAGGGATGAAGAAATTTCAGGCAGAAAATAAATGATAACCACATTGGGGCATCTTTGACCATAACTTTGAAAGATAAAGGGTTAAAATGCCTTCAGATGTCACTTGTGCCCATATATTGTGACTGCCTAATTCATGGTTCTCAGAATCACAACTTGCAAACCTCCAAGTGCCTGGGGACATTCTCTGCCATTAATTTGTGTGTAGCACTCCCTTTTGCAGTAAGTAGGAAATCTAAGGGAAGAATTAATAGCAGAGTATAGCCTTTACTCAGTAGACAATAGTGGCTTGTATAAGGAGAAGACAATTAATTGCTACATTGGTGTCTGCCTGAATTCCCAAGTCTAAGCACAGAAATACTTGTTTACTAGAGAGTCATCAAAAGGAAGGCACCTAAAACTCATTACTAACTAAAGCAGTATTCAGTTAGCCGTAGACCAATTCTTTCTTTCTAACAAAGCATATACATATAAAGGCACCTCAAACAGTGAGGGAAACCCTTTCTTTTCCACCCTATGCAAAATCAAGGATTTAAGATGATTCAGACTATTTTTGGTTTTCCCTTCTTGAAACTTACGCAGCAAACTGTGAGTTTAGTAATTGAAAGATATTGCTCTGCATTGCAAACAAAATTTCACTATTCTCCAAGATATATTTCAGGAATCCACTTAAAGATTTTTCCATTTGTTTATGCAATAAGAACCTCTATTTTATATGACTGCTTTTATAAATGAAAAATCAGCTAATCCAATCTCCTATAATTACTTCTTATCGTGTACTGTGTAGTTGACTTTCCCTAGAAGCTACACCTAAGGTATAACCAAGTAAGAGAAACTTGATAGAGAGATCTGAATCAGGAAATACTAGGACAAATTGAGGTGGATGCTCTCTTTGTGTGTCTGCATACTTCTATTCAAACATGAAGTAGGATGCCTCTAATTTCACTGGTTGGGGCTGGGATTTAGCTCAGTGGGTAGAGCGCTGCGCTGCAGTCTCTGAGGCCCCGAGTTCAATTCCCAGCACCGCAAAAATGGGAGAAGGACCTGGCAATCCACTCCCAAGGTAATCCCGAAGCACTCAGCCATTGAAAACCCTATGAGGCTCGCTATGAGTTGGATACCGACTCGAGGGCACCTAACAACAACAACAACAACAAATTTCACTGATTACCAGTTTCAGTATCAATTTATCAAAACAATGATAGGCCCTTTACAAATGTCCCCCTAATGTTATTTTCCCAACAGAAGTAGAAACTGACCTGAGGTTCCTGGAGCTGTTGTACAAGAACACATTGTATTTGCCTACTAACTTTTAGCCTTGCTAGCCGGCTGCTTAACTTACTGTAATTGAACCTCTACCTAAAGGACCCTGATAGAATGTTTAAAACTGGGTTTTCCTGTGCTCTCTCAGAATTTGATTTCATTTATATTCAATTTGCCTAATGTCTGATGTCAGCAAAGCCAATCCCACTGTTAAGATTAATGTTCCTCAAGAACTCAAAGCAGGCACAGTAGAGGGCAGAACATATGTGTCTGGGTATCTTTGCCGATGATTCTTCACATGGAATCTTTATGCTTTTCAGGTAAAAGGTTGCTCCTTGCAAATGTGTGATTACCATCAGAGCTGATCATTGAAAGACAAGAGATTTTTAAAATGTCATTAAAAATATAATTATTTAGGTGGGTGTAGTGGCACATGTCTGTAATCCCAGCAGCTTGGGAGGTGGAGACAGGAGGATCGCAAGTTCGAGAACAAAGGCAGTCTGTGAAACTCAGCGGGACCCTGTCTCAAATAGTAAAAAAAATGGGCTGAGGGTAGAGCTTAGTGGTCCGGCACTTGCAAAGCATGCAAGCATGAGGCCCTTGGTTCAACCCCTAGTACCTCAAAAAAGAAAAAAAATAGAATTATTTTATTAATAGACATGTTGGCTCAGTCTTGTAATGCTTAAATAAGCAACATCCTCTCATCAAAAATATTGCAATAGGTATACTGTAATCTCATATTATATGGGTTAAGACACTAAAGAGAGATGACAAAGGCAAAAAAAAATTAGTTCTCAAAATGGTAGAAAAGACACTCAATTTGCAATCGGGTGATTTGGATTTAAATCCAGACTTCATTACTCTATTAGCTCCTCTCCAGTTTCAGTATCTTCTTTAAAATATGGGTGATTAAACCTAGCTCTCAAGGTTATTAGATTTTATTGAGATAAAATATGTGAAAGCATTTTGTAAATAGTTAAGCAATACACAAATATGATATCTCCATCTTTTATGGATTTGTCAATGCTATTAAAAATTAGAAGTTGAAACCATGAAATCATAAAATGTCAAGACTAGAATACTTCTTGTTGATTGTCTTGTTTTAATCTAACCATTTCATTTTATAAATGAGACAAAGTCCTATTCAATTTGACAATCATTTATTGAGCTTTACTACAATGTAGGTTCTCTGCTGAAGCTGGGGAAACAAAGTTGATTAGCAAGGATCCCTGGAGGAGTTAAGATCCAGGACAAGGAAGCATCTTTCCTAGCTTGGGGCTTAAGAGCTGGAAACAAGATCAATAGATGCCTCATCTCCTGATCAGGCCACTTGGCTTTCACCACCTCTGTATTAAGATTTTCTAACTGCCTAAAGTCACTGAAATTTATTTAAGCTCTTTTAATACTTTAAAAATACCAACTAGTGCGCCTCCAGACAAATGCCGTGTTGTTCCTCACATTAACCTGGCCTAGTTCAGACCACCATGGACAAGGCCTGCTGGCACATCAGAATAGCTGACAGGTCTTTTGCCTCTGCTCTGCTTAGTCTTCAATTTGTTCTGGAGTGCTCTTTCAGATCACAAGGATCCCCCAAACCCTAGACCAGCCCCAATATAGTCTCTGCTTGCTCTCCATGCATACACAAACACTTGTGCCAAAATTTCCTATCACATTGAATTTTTGGAATGCCATTTTATTCCTCCTTGTTCTTACACACACTTTCCAATTCCTGGAGTGCCTTTCCCTCTTGGCTCTAAGTTGCACATTATTAATCTCTAAGAGATGATCTGTGGTACTTTCTCAGACTTACATAGGAAGGGTCAACTCCTCAGAATCCCAGAGCATTTTGTTACTACTGTTATTATAGCATTCTCCATGGTATATCATAGTTATATTTTGCCATGTCTGATTCTCTCATTCAGTTATTGATTTGACAAACATTTATTGATTTTGCATTTTGTGCCAACTACTCAACTGGCACCAAGGTCTTAAGAACAAAAAAGACTAGCTTTTGTCTTTGAGTCCTTATAATTTGATTACTGATATGAGAGAAAAGATACTATTATGGACCACTAATACATTGGACACACTCTGGTAGACTAAAAGCAAAAAGCAAGTTGCATACTTGAGTTAAATAAATGTTACAGGGAGTATATATGCTCATATATTAGTAGAAAACTATCACCTCTATGGGAGAGAAATTTTAAAGTATTTACATTGTTACCCATCTCTCTCTCTTCTACTCTAGATCTGTCTATGCAGCCCCTCCTAAGCATCTTCATTCAAGATTCCCATACAAATACCTAATTTTACATGTCTGGAACTAAATTCATCATTGCTCATCCTCTTTTCTTTCTCTCTCCCATCTTGTTTCTTCTGTGTTTTCTTATTATTGACACCTTTATATATCACATTTCTACAGTAGAAATTCTAAAGTCATCCTAGATTCTTCCAACTTCCTCATTACCTATATCCAATCCATCATAACTATATTATACAAGTGATTTTTTTCTGTGCCATCTATTCTAACTTTAGTTAGGGTTTCTCACCATTTCTTCATTGGTTTACCTAAGTGTCTCCTTTTGCCCTCACTTTAATCTGCACACAGGGAGTTGGAGGGACTTTTTGAAGATGCTTGTTACAGATCATATTGCTCAGATACTAAAAACATTTCAGCTCCTACTCATCACCTTCAAAATACATTCTAATTTCTAGCACAGTATTCTAAGCCCTTATTATCTGACCCCTCTTATCTCCTCCGTTGGCTCTCAACTTAGCACAGGCTCCCTATCTTCCAGCCATTTAGAATTTTTTTGATTTTTCCCCAACAAATCATGGTTTCACTTGGCATTGTGACTTTGACCTTGATTTTAAATTTAACTTCAATTCAATTCAAACTTTCAAACTTCCAGAAATACTTAAGCAACCCTGCTTATGTGTTCATATTTACATCTGTCATAATGTTTTCACCATCTATTATAATTGTTAATTTAATTTTCTTTTTCAGTGCTGGCTTTCTCTGGTTTCCACTTTTTTTTTTAGAAATTTTTAATGTATATCATAATGTGATTCATTTTGACATGCTTTTCATTGTGACAATTTTCATATATGCAATTTGATAAACATTATTCATATAGGTTACCCCTTACCCTCCCCTATGTTTCCCCTCTCCCCCCTTCCCATCTAAGTTTCCCATCCAAGTCTTCTCTATCTTTTACTATGTAGTATTTTTCTATATGTCCTTGGGTTCCATTTCTGTTTAAGATAGAAACTTTTCCTGTAGTGGTCTTTGTTTTTATCTTGTTAGAACAATTACATGCGATTTCTAGTCCATTTATATTGATCTCATTCTTATCTCCCCTCCCCACCTTTTATTATGATCTGACCTTTGAGTAGGATTTTCCTTCTTGTAATTTTGAATCAGCTCCCTCATATGAGTGAGAACATGTGTTGTTTCTCTTTCTGAGCTCGTGTTCATTCACTTAAATTCCATCCATTTTGCTGCGAATGACCCTATTTCATTTTTCTTGATTGCTGAATAGTATTCCATTGTGTATATATACCATAGTTCTTTTATCCATTCTTCTGTTGAAGGGCACTTTGGTTGATTCCATATCTTTGGTTTCCGCTTTGACTCTGTTTCCCCTCTTAATCTCAAAGCTGTTGTCATCAGGTGCCATTGACTTGTATCCAACTTATAGCAACCTCTTAGAGTTTTCAATGGCTGATTGCTTTGAGATTGTTGATTGCCACATCTTTTTCCTATTTTCTGTGGTGCTGGAGATCGAACTTAGGGCCTCAAAGAGTACAGACCAGCACTCTCCTGAGCTGTACCCCAGCCAAAGCTATTAGTCACCTTGAATAGGCTGACATTCCTTCCCCAAGTTTATATCAGGACTGCTGCTCCCTGGATGAAGCCAAGGGATCTGCTTGAATTCTCACATATGCTTTTTAAAGATTAATTTCAGCTAAATTCCTTTACTTGGTGAATCTCAAGTTTTACTATGCATCAGCATCACTTAGAAGGCTTGATAAAATAAGATCTGCAGCTCTACTTCCCTTTTTTACCTGCTAATTGTCACCAGTACCAACAAATACACTTCCCTGACATGAAAAATTTTCATACTTTAAGATTAAAATGGAAATCTTGTTTCTCTTGTGCCTAGTCTTGAGCCTCAATGAAAGACAATTTTTAGTATGGCACTTGGAAGTGTTTATGAAGAAATATGAGGAAATGATTAAAAGTAATGGAAGGGAAGGTGGTTGTGGTTTAGATATTGAATTCAAGAGTTCAGCAATGGATTAATTTCTGGAAAAGTTAGAAGCAATGAGAAGACTGAGTATCAGAATTAACAAGGAGGAAAATGACACTAGAATCAATTACATATACAAACACAGAATCTGGCTTTCCAGAATGTCCACACAGCCCCAGAGTGCCAGGATCATGTCAGAACTGGAGTGGAAGACAGTAAATCAGGCTCCAAAGTCACCAGTGAATGAAGAGGCATGGCCAGGAGATTTGTAGGTGCTATCAACTAGGACATATTAGAGACTGCTTGGAGGGAAAGCATGAAGCCTCAAAGAATTGGGCTTGTTTTTGTGTTTTTTCTTTTTTTTTTTTTCTTTTTTCTTTTTCAAGGGTAGAGGCATAAGAACCTGGAAGAAATCCTGGACAATGAAGAACACACAAACATTTTCTCCCAACCCGGTGCTGAGTAGAACCTCTACCAGAGAGGAATCATAACCCTCTTGGGAGAAATAGCTTGAGTCAATGGTCAAATGGCCAAAAGGCAGTGCCAAGGATGTAAGGGCTATAAGGCAGGGTGGGATTACCTGGCCTCCAAACTTCCAAAGAGTGAGTTGAATAAACCCTTTACTTAGGAAGATTCAGGCCTCTCTGAAAAGAACTGTGGCTTGGATTAATTGAAATCCCAAGGGTGTCTTAGCCAAGATGGGCAAACATTTGAGTTAATTAGTATATTAAACTTCACCATATTCAGGAGGCAGCAGCAGTCTCTGTTAGAAAAGAAGCTTGTCTCAAAGGAGTCTAAGAGGAAACACAGAATTGACAGAGAGTACATGACCCAAATTATGCTTCTAGTAAACAGCATAGCAAAAACTGAGTCCTGTCTTCTGACTCTAAATCCGGTACTCTTCCTGCTAAACCACATTGTGTCTTTTTCATTGTACCCTTTCTTTCAACCATTCTTGATTTTTCCTCCCATAGACAAACAATTGGTTTTCACCCGTTCTTCTTTCTTTCTTCTACTCTGCACTCAGAGCGTGACTTGTGCCCTTGAACACCTACACTACTGGCTCTGGTAACTTGTTTCTTTTGTTTCTCATTCCATTTAAGGAAAGAAAGGTCCAAGTAATTGTTAAAGCACATACCCACTTTTAGGTTGGCCCATTTATATTAGAGATCTTATATGCAAAGGTAATTTTGGAAAAGTCTGAACTTGACAGTATATGGTTTTTCTCTACTGGTTTCATGTGGTTTTTAATAAGGAAGAAGCCATGTGGAAGAAGCCAGGTGTAGTGGTGCATGCCTGTAATCCCAGCAGCTGGGGAGGCAGAGGCAGGAGGATCACAAATTGGAGACCAAAGGTAGTCTGCATAATTTAGCGAGACCCTGTCTCAAAAAAGTAAAAAAAAAAAAAAAATGGTCTGGGTGTGCAGCTTAGTGGTCTAGCACTTGCAAAGCATGCAAGTGAGAGGTCCTGGGTTCAACCCCCAGTATTGCAAAACAAACAAACAAACTCTGGAAGAAAAAGGAAGGATTACATAAATTCACATAGGTGGAGAAATGGAATCCTTGAAAGGAGAGCTCCCTGAGCTCTCAGGATGGCAGGTCTCTCAAGACTACCTCACTAACCTACTTTGGGCCTGTAATAGGGATTGGAAGTGAGGTCTCTGTTAAGGGCCTCCCTTCAAAGTGAAGGTTATGTGCAAGTGTAACTTTGACCAAAATGAAGAATAGGAAGGTATACAACTTGTCCCACACAAGAAGAAACATTGGCAAGAAATATGTTTCCCAGCCACTGTCTACCAAAAATACAAATTCCATAACTATTAAATGGGGTTGACTTCATCTGAATTTGACAATCACATCTAGTTTTCTTTATGTGTATGTTTTTAAAAATCATGGTTGTTGTTGTTGTTAGGTGCCATCAAGTCATTGTCCAACTTATAACAACCCTACATACAACAGGTAAAACAGTATTGTTAGTGGTTCTTTGCTCTTCACAGGGATTTCAATGACTGGTTGTTTTTTGGGAGTGGGTTGGCAGGTCCTTCTTCCAATTTAAAATCATAGCACCTTTCAAAAGGCACTTATGTTTTTGCTCTTTAAATAAAAAGAAAAATAGTAGAATTTATAGCACAAATTATGTAAGGAGCTGGCATACATATACAAAAATAAAGTAAGTAGACACAGAAGACATGATTTGTCCCTTCATAAAAGCTAGAAAGCATGGCTACTTAACTCTCATGCAAAAAATCCATATTAGAATAGTAAAGAAAATTGCAATAGACGGACTTTACTACCATGGATGTTCAAAAGCAATTTTCAATTTTTCATGACTTCATTTTAATGCATATATTTCCTTAAATTACCCAGGAGAGCTTTCTGTGCTGTGTGCTAGGCACATTCAAAGTTTAAATGCAAAGTTCACACATTTTGAGCCTGGTCTAGAGGAGAGCAGAGGACCAGGTTTCTGAAATCACTTTTGCAGCCGGAAAGCATGCATTTTTAAAAATTTCCCTTGACCATGCCTTATCTTCATACCCACAGTGTCCCACTAAAATTGAACTGGGACCAATTATAGCAGCCTCAACATGATTTAATACAAAAGGAAGACAATGTTTTAATAGAAGCTAAAGGAAGTCATTGTTTTTAGGTGCCATTGAGGGTCCAACTCATAGTGACCCCAGAAGAATGAGAGAGGCACTATATCTGACAGTGTTTCTCTGCTATCCATAGTGTTTTCAATGAAGAGTGGGCTGCCAGGTCCTTCTCCCATTTTTTGTGGTGCTGGGCATCAAACCCAGGGCCTCAGAGAGCACAAAGCAAGCACTCTACAAACTATGTCAAACCTCAACCCCAAAGGAAGTTGAGGCCATTCTATACTGTGAGCTTGAAGAATTTGGTCCATCTTTTGGCATTCCTGATTGCCTCTAACTTTTGATTCTCATTAGATTGGGTGGTGGTGGGAGGATACCTTGCTTATTTTAATTTAATTTATTTTATTTTATTTCACTATTCTGCACCTCTCCTTTCCCTTGTTCCCAACTTTCTGGCTCTCCTTTGCAACTCCGTAAGAGAAGATTTTGTTCTTCCAGAATCCACATTATGCACAATAGAGAAGTAACAAGGAGAGAATCCCCAATCTTCCAGCAGGCCAGAATCTACTTAAATGCATGCTTACATGCACATGGGTGGGAAAGACTCTAAAATGCTCATCATGATTAAAACAGAAAATTGGTGCCAGTCTTTTCTGATACTTTTATCTTAAATGAAGGACCTGATTGACACAATCTCTGTTAAAAGGGATCTTTTTCATTTTAGCAAGGAATCTTCCAAAACTCAAATGAATAGCCTCACTTAGAGTCATGCCAGAGAATTTAGCAAATTCAGCACACCAGCTGCTATGGATAGCAGCCCCTCAGCTTCCCCACAAATTAATATCCCCTAGTCCTGGAAGTCATTAGACAGTCTGGCCAAGCAATGACTGTTGTTGCTGAATACACTATGATTTAAACTATATATATATATATATATATATATATATATATATATATATATATATATATATATATTAACAAAGCAAATTGGAAAAGAAAAAAATGAACAAAAACACAGTTTAAAGTTATTTATTAATATTAGATTATAAGAGTGTGGGTATTCCTTCTATCTTTTCATAAGCTCTGTTCCAAAAGTACTTCATAGAGCTTATAAAGGAGGAAATAGCTTATGCTATGTTCTGGCTCTCTAGAAGCTATAATAACATGGGAGGAGGAAGGCACTTTCCAGAGTATATCAGTAACATTTGTTTTAAACTCTGGATCTTTCATATGATATAACTTGCTTACCTCTTGAGATTTAGATGACTGTTAGAGCATTAAATATTAAAATGAGCTTTTTAAATGCATGTGAGACAAAGACAAGCAACCCTTTATGCTTTATGTAGGATGTGTATAACACATTCAGATTGTCTATTATAATATCCGCACATACAATTTGGTTATAAAAATATGCAATGCAGGCAGTTTGGGGATGATCATTCATGTGGAGGCTCATTCTCCTTTCCTTGGGGGAGTGTGGTAAGGGTGATAGAAGAAGAAACTTTCCCATCCTCCCGGGAAGAGCCCTGTGTATTGTGACTTTGCTTTGACCCACCCCAGCCTCTGTTGGAACTCAGATTTGCAAAAACACTTTCTTTTTTCTTGTTTTGTTGTTTTGTTTGGTTTGGTTGTTGTTGTTGTTTTGAGACAGGGACCCACTCTGTTGCCCAAGCTGGTCTTGAAGTCACTACATAGCCTAGGTTGGCCTCGAACTCACAATCCTCCTGCCTCAGTCTCCACAATGCTGGGATTACAGACTTGGGCCACTATCCCCAGACCCTACAGAAGCTCTGTATATATTTCCTAGCAAATAATATGTTCTGGAGTAGACCTGGGACAGAACAAACTCAAGGTATTTTCAGGCACAGAGGGTCTTTCATCATAAGAAAAATGAAGGGATAAAGCAAGAACTTTCTACTTTTTCATCAGCCAATGAAGACAAGAAAAGTATGGTGATCAGAGACAGGAATGGAGGAAGAGAACTTAGGCGTGCAACCCCGAATCATAAGAGTAAACCAATGGATGTCATTAAAGTACACATCTGGAATTATATTTATAAGAATACTACAAAATAGTGGTATTTTCAGGTATTTTGAAATATTCAAAAGAGACTCGTGGCCTGACTGATTTTAAGATGGACAAGCAAGCAAACCTAAGTGGTATTTCAAAGAAGATACCAAGGATTTAGGAGAATGCATGATGCAGAGACATTTTCCATTGTTTGAGGAATGTCATTACACACATCGTTTCTAAAAGACAAATGAACAATCTTAACTAATTTGAGTTTAAAAGTGGAAATATATTAGTATATTTGCATCTTTAAAAGTGATGATAGTCACACCTTCGAGCTCCATTGTTATAGCTTCCCAAGGTCTTTTATTGTCAATTTAGTAACTTATATGTAATGTTACCAAAGATAAAGAGTAGTTATAAATGTATCAGTGAAGCCTAAATTAAGTGTTAAAAGCTGCAAATGCCTTCATGGGTAAGAGAGGTCAGCTAGGTTTAGGCTGGGTGAAAAGTCCAGGGAGTAATGGGTACTGTGGCAAACCAGACAGTAGAGGACAGGCAAGAACCACTCCACTTATGCCAACAGCTGCCTCTGAAAAAAGTCTAGAACTACTAGGCTTGCCAGTATTGGAAGTTCAAGGGAAAGCTAGAAATCTGCACAATTTTGTGAAGTTTTCTGATGTCAAACAATGTGTAAACCAAGTGGAATATGTCTGACTCAAAAAGAAAAAGAAGAGTTGACCTTGTATTAGAAACAGACTGAGAAACAAGGTAAATTCAGGTATTTAGGAGCAAAGGGTAACGCAAGGTTAGAACTATGGAAAGACAACGTAGGAAGTGACAATGTGTTTATCACAGGTGCCAGTGAGGCATTATTGAGCCTGGATATTAAAAACTGCAGATGTGTATTTGTTTCTGCTAGAATTACATGGATAAGTGTATTATTTTTTATTGACTAGTTGGAGTGGCAAGCTTTGATAACTTTAGATTTTGAAGTGAGATCAAATGAGAGAAACAACTCTGCGCCAGAAAATGAAATGATCCATTTTGGTCTATGGGTCTTCTGAGAAATAGCTGTGCAAACACTGTGTCTATCTGTCATAAAAAGGTTGTGTAATTAACATATGCAAAATACCACCACCATCCTGCTGGAAGCTAACTTCTCTCCCTGGAAATCCAGCCTCTATTTATTTACAACAAAATAAAGTGGACCCTTCTGGAAAGAAACACGGCTCCGTGGCGGCCCGAACACTGTCGCAGCGATGCTTTAAATCTTTTATATCTCCCATACCTCCGGGGGCTGGTGCTGGATGGTATTGAGCCAGGGCCCATAAATAATTTATGCTAAGTAGCAATTTAGTTGTTTGGCTTGAGGTAAAGAAATCCAAGAAATTCATAAATAAAGTTCCCATTTTTGCTTGTGTTCCAAAGTTAATTTATGTTACTCTGCAATTAACTAACATAAAGGTGAAAAAATATGACAAGCCTAAGGTACAAACTCACAATCATAAATCTGCTCTATCTTAACTAGTGGTGGTTTAGTGATAGTCACCTAGTTGCCTCTGCCTTGTGCTAGTAAATAGAAACTTTCCTTGATCTGATTCTCTGCTACTTTGTTGGTCTGTAAATGCATTACAATTGTTTTGAATATACCCCTGGTTGTGAGAAAGAAAATAGGGAGGTAAGATCTGAGACAGCTATAAATGGAGTTTCTCCTTTATCTGAAGCATCTTGTTTCTTAATGAAAAAATACAAAATCAATATGATACATGCACACAGTTATTCACTCAAAAGGGAGAATTAAAGAACCTAAGGATAAGTCTCAGGAAGCCAGACAGGGATGCCACAAGCAGGAGTAGTGTGGTGAGGGACACAGGAAGCAGAGTCCTGCTAAAAATTCCAGGGATGTAAAGAGCAGAAGCAACTGTAGCCTGGCCCTCAAATAGGCATGGAGGCTAGGAAAGTGCTAGATTTCCACAGTAAAACATAGAATGGTATCTGGAGCATATGGCTCTGCTTTTAATCAATAATGCAGAATACCTTCTCTTCAGTTATCGCTAGTAACCTCAGCCTGCAATTTTCTGCTGTTTAGCTGCTCTCCAACGTCTATGTGAGACAGTTGTTATGTGAGATGGTCCTTCTCTGTGACGTGGGACCTATTCAACCCTAAAGCTCTTCTAAGCTTTACTTATGTAGCAAGATTAGAGAAAGCTAGTTAGGATTTATTATTATTCATTTATTTAAATATATTTATTAAATGCCTACGAGGAGCCAGGAGGAAATGCAGTAGACAATGTGAATCCTAAAATGAATAAATAATCACTGTATTTCCTTAATTTATGAAGTAAAGAGAGAGAAATAGGAGTAAAACAACAGTTTTGGTAGTGTGTTAAAGTGTTTATGAAGTGTCAAGAGAACAGCAAGGAGCAGCACACAGACCAACTTGTGTGATGCAGGAGCCAGGGAAAATATTAAGAGGAAGAGAAATTTAGCTGAGCCTTAAAGGAGATGAGTTTAACAGAGAGAAGAAGGGATGTTGGAATGGAGGAGGGGAGCGTGTGACTCACAGGGTATGCCATGAGCCTGATAGGACAGTTCATGGAGTATGTGTGAGGAAGGTGTAGGAGACAAGGCTGACAAGGTGGGCAGGAGAACATACAGGAAGCATAAGCTGCTTAGATTTCACACTGAAGGCAATGGGAACTCCGCAAGTGTTTTAAACAAAAGAATGACATGATCAGATTTATGGGGATGAAAGATGATTCTACCAGTAAAATGATGAATGAATCAGATATAAATAAAGTACTTTCAAAGTTCTGGGCTGGAATGTTTTACCTCCCAGTGACCAGGTGTACTTCCCTCCTCTGAGCAAAGAAAGTTATGTAAATGTTGGTGATATTTTCCTCTTTGGTATGATTACTACCAACCTGAAACCAAATTGTTTGTTAAATTGCCATAGATTTCTAAAATCTAGTTATCTTTATGTTTGTTTTTTCTCCTTCTTTTGTACTTTGGGGATCTAATTTTTTGATATGTTAATTTTTTTTCTTGTTACTGTAACTGTGTTCTAATTTTAAGGCTCCGTGAGTTTAGTAGAAGGTGAGTAAATAATATTTAAATTAACACATTTGGTGCCTTCTGAAACATTTCTCAAGTGACAAGACAGAAATAAACACTAAACACCAGTTAAAATGATAAAGAGAGAAGAGGTAATAGGGGACTTAGATGTCAACAAATTTTGGAAGATAGAAAGTAGGAAAGAGAGCACAAAATGACTTAGTTAAGTAGCAGATGAAGGAACCTAGAGCTAAAGAGGGAAATGTTTATGAGAAACAAGATTTTTCCCCATCGAACCCAGAGAATCTACAGGCTTACAGGTTCCAGAAGGAATGAGGATAAAGGGATATATTGAGGTTGTGTAAAAAACACAGACCTCAGCATCCCTGAGCAGCAAGAATCCTACCGTGTGGGAGATGGGGTGTGTATTATGTGGCAACACTACACCTGAGATGGTCTGCATCTGAAATGCCCAGCACAGTGTGGAAATTGGGGCAGAGCACCATATGAAAAGGAATGTGCAACAGTAAACATCTCAAAAGGATGCAGCCAAGTTTGTGTGTGTGTGTAAAATTGGAAAGTAGGACCTAGTTTTGCAGAAGTATGTCACTGGAGGTGGACCTTTAGAAGTTTTACCCTGGATCCATGGTTCCAGTTGCTCTCTGCCTCCTGATCCACCATAATGTGAGGTTATCTGCCATAGGCCCTATGGCCTGCTGCAGCCACACCTGCCCCACTGTCATTATGGATTGAGATCCTCTAACCTTGAGCCTCCAGTAAATCATTCCTCCTGTAAGTTTATTTTGGTTGCTTTCTCTGCCACAGTGATGAAAAAGCTAATACGTTACTCTTTCTCAGGAAGAGGCTAGAGTAATTCAAACACACACCACACACACACAAAGAATATCTTTAAGAAAGGGAGAGAGGGGGTCTAAGAAAGAATGATGTAATACAGGAGAATAATGCAGTAGATTTTCAGAGAACGTACACATTAGTATGGATCTCGAAGTTTGATGACAGAGTGGAGGCCTCCAGTTAAAAAAATAAGTAAATAAGCAAAAAGAGATATAATTCATAGTTAATAATTTGAGCATTTTAGAAGAATTATGCCAGACATTTGATTGACCTATTCAAACACTGGGGGAAATAGGTATGTGAAAAATTACATGAAGCAATTATTAATTCCAGGAATTTTTTAAAAAGGTCATGTGATGGCAAATATCATGACATTTATTGACCAAATATAAATATCAAGTCATTATAATGTAATATCATGTATTTATTTGTTAAAAGTGCAATATAGCTACATTAAAAGAAAGTAGAAGAGAACATCATAGTGTGAGCAGGACAGTGAAAGTGGAAAGAATGTAAATTTTCTGTTGCACAAGTAGGAAATAAAGAGATAATGTCCAGAATAAAGAAAACAGCATGAGTTTCAACACATATAAATAAATATCAGAAGAGAAATCTGGTAAGTTTGCTAATTGTTAGCTTTCTGGAGTAAAACCATGAGGAAAAGATCAGGGCAAGACACTGCTTTATTTATTTATTTATTTATTAATACAGAATAGTATAAAGTAGCAGGAACAATTATATTATTACATCTAATATGAATTACGGTTAATATATTGTTATTGTTGTTTTTATTATTGTTGTTTTTGTTGTTAGGTGCCATAAAGTCAATCTCTGACTCATAACAGCCCTATGCACAACAGGCAAAAGAGTATTGTTAGTGCTTCTCTGCTATTCATAGGGTTTTCAATAGCTTATTGTTTATTGAGAGTGGGGTGGGGGTCCTTTTCCCAAGCCTACAGCACCTGGTATTTGCAGGCAGTCTCCCATCCAAGTACTAACAGGGTCTGACCCTGCTTAGCTTCCGAGATCTGACAGGATCTGATGCCACAATGGTACAGCTGCAGGCTGTTAATATGTAGCATTACTTTTTCCAAGTTTTTTTCTGGAGAAAATATTGAGAGGTAGTCAATTTAAAATTTTTCTTCAATTGCTTTATTTAAAATAAATACAAGGGACTGGGGTTTCACTCAGTTGGCAGAGTGCTTGCCCTGCATGCTCTGAGGCCCTAGGTTTGATCCACAGCACCACAAAACAATGGGAGAAAGAACTGGCAACCCAATCCTGAAAGAATCAGCCATTGAAAATCCTATGAGTAGCAGAGAACCACTGACAACAACAGCATGCTCATTACAAAATAATTAATACATAAACGTAAAACACAGAAAATAAAAAGCCAATTCCAAATCCCACCATCCAAAAATTACTACCACTACTTTGTTAAAGTAGGTGTTGTTGTTAGGTGCCATCTAGTTGGATCTGACTCATAGCTATGCTTATAGGGTTTTCAATGGTTGATTGTTTTTTTGGAATTGCTTCAGAACTAGATTGCCATGTCCTTCTCCCATTTTTGCAGTGTTGGGGATCAAACCCAGGTCCTCAGAAAGTGTGGAGCAGCACTCTAACAACTGAGGTAAATACTAGCCTTACCATTGCCTTAGGTGAACACAATTTCAGTCCTTGTTGTATAGCTATAACCAGATAAGGATGGAAATAATAGATGATAGATAGATGATAGATAGATAGATAGATAATAACATTTTTTGTTAAAATGAGATTATAGATACTATTTTTCATTTTTCATCTAAAAGACTTTCAAATAAGTGGTTCTTTACAAAAAGATTTAGTATTCTCTAAGTTTGAGAGGGTAGGCATAAGGGGATGTGGAAAACAGTAAGAATTGGAATTGTTGCTGTTTTATTATATATTTCCATATTAGACAAGATCAGTAGACTCTTGCATAGAAATGTTAGAATATCTTCTTTGTGTATGTTTCCCTATTCTCTTTATACTGCTAATTTTACATTGTTCTGGTTAATAACATCCACTTTTTCACCCACAGCAATAATTTCTTTAGTGGTTTAGCCTTAATTCTATACTTAAATGGATTCAAACACCATCAGTGCTTTTTCTCATAGCTTCTTAATTCCCAAGTTCTTTATTTTGATTTATCTCTTAATTAGCTACAATGCATTGTGAAGCATTTTTTTCAAGGACTCAACAGTGCTGTATCCCATGAATTCTTTCACATTATTGTCAGTTTTTCTCCTGACACCTTAGCTTTCTTACATTCCTTCAAAATTTTGTAGAAATAGCTCCATCATATGTGGCATTGAATGTTGCTGTGAAGAAATCTGAAATCTAGTTGCCTTTTAAGCCATAGGAAGTGACCTGCTTTACCTACCCATGGATTTTAAGAATTTGTTTTTAAATCTGGAAGCCTTAACTAGGATATATATATCCACATTGGATATTCCATACCAAAATTCCAGGAATGGTATACATTCTTTCAATCTAAATGTTCATATTTTCTTTACCAAAGAGAAATTACTATGTATTTTGTCCATTCATTCAATAAATATTTATTAAATAATGTGCCAAGTGCTAGACTGTTGGAAATATCAATGAACCAACAACAAAATCCTATGTAGGTTTTTAGGAGGATATGGGAAGGAAAAAGAATAAATAGAAAACATAATAAAGAAGTAAATAACACCATAACATAATATGGTAAAAGGTGACAAATGCTATGAGGAAAATACAGAAAACCAGAGCAATGAGAGGAAGATGAGATATGGCAGGCTGAAACTATGACAAAACCAAATTTCAGTTTTAAGCAACTCAGTCATTGAAGACCTTATTTTTAAGGTAATATTCCAGCAGTGAGTTGAAATCGTGAAAAATTGAAACATTTAGATCAGTAGGAGATGTGTGTTCAAGCCAGAAGGAACCATATATACAAAGGCCACAAGGTGCACACTTAAGGTATTTTAGAAAAGATAAAAGAAAAGAGGCCAGTGTGGCTGGACTTGAAGGAGGGAATCAAAAAGTTGAGTACTTGGTGCGTGTTTTTATATATATATAAATATATATATATTTATATATAATATATATTAAATATATATAATATATAATATACAATATATAATATATAATATATATTATATAACATATATATTTATATATAAAGATATACATATGAATATATATTCATATATGTATATTATAATATACATTAATTAAGACAGTGTGGTATTAGTAAAAAAATAGACAAATAGATCAATGCAACAGAATAAAAAGCCTAGAGTAGGCCTACATAAACATAGTCCACTGATCTTTGACAGAGGAGCAAATGATACTAGAAAAACTGGATACTATATGCAAAATTAATCCAAACACAGACATTATAACCTTCACAAAAATTAACTCAAATTGGACCACAGACCTTAATGTAAAACAAAACTATAAAATTCCTAGAAGATAACATAGAAAAAATCTCTATGACCTTGGGTTTGGCAATGACTTTTTAAATACACAATAAATCCATGATCTAGAAAAGAAAAAATTGGTAAAAAGTGGTAATTATAATAAAAATAAATAAGAAAAAAAGAACTAACAAGATGTTCTGCAATAGATACTGTCAAACAACAAAATGACAAGCCACAGACTAGGAGAAAATATTAATAGAAAACCACATATAATAAGGAACTATTACCCAAACATACACAAAGAATTCTTAAAACTCAACTGTAAAAAAATTTATTTTTTAAAGTGAGTCAAAAATCTTAACATACACCTCACCAAAGAAGATATACATACAGCAAATAAGCCTGTGAAAGATACCAAACATCACACATTATATGTCATAAGGGGAATGCAAATGAAAACAATAATGTGGTACAACTACATATCTATTGTTGTTTGTTGTTAGGTGTTGTCGAGTCAGGTACGACACATAGCGAACTTCTATACAACAGAATGAAACACTCTTGCCAGCGCTTCTCTGTTATCCATAGAGTTTTCCATGGCTGATTGTTTCAGTAGTGGATTGCCAGGTCCTTCTCCCATTTTTGCGGTGCTGAGGATTGAACCCAGGGCCTCAGAGCATACAGAGCAAGCACTCTCAACTGAACTAAGCCCCACCTCCACACATATGTATTACTATGGGCAAAATCCAAAACACTGACAGTATCAAAATGCTAAGTGGAAGTTGGAGCAACAAGAGCTACTACTCCATTGCTGGTGGAAGTACAAAATGATATAGCTAATTTGGCATTTTCTTACTGAACATACTCTTACCATATGATCCAACACTCCTGGTTATTTGTGTACCCAAAGGAGTAGGAAAAAAATTATATCCACTCCAAAATCTGCACATAGATTTTTTATAGCACCTTTAATCATAATTGCCAAATCTTGGAAGCAACCAAGATGTCCTTTAGTAGGTGAATGGAAAAAGGTACTCTACTGTTTCCAGACAATGCAATATTATTCAGTACTAAAAGAAAGGATCTATCAAGCTATAAGATGACAGGGGGCAAGTTTAAATGCATCTTGCTAAGTGAAAGAAGTCACTCTGAAAAGGCTATATGACATTTGATTCCAACTATGTGAAATTGTAAAAAGGTCAGAAATCTTGGTATTATACATTCTTTTGGTGAACAAATGTAATTTAATGTTTTTTCCAAATCTAAAGAATACATAGCACCAGGAGTGAATCCAAATGAATCACATGATAGATTCTGGATAATAACGATGTCTTAACATTTGTTCATTATAACAAATGTACCAGTCTAGTAGAGAATATTGACACTGGGTAGGCTATTCATGTATGGGAGCAGGAACTATACAGAAAATCTCTGAACCTTCCACTCAATTTTACGGTGACCTTAAAACTTCAATAAAAACTATTTTAAACTAACAATAGTAGTAATTTTTTTTAAAGACAAGTAAAAAGGAGACTTGATGTGAAGCTTTTTTTATGTTGGAAACCATCCAGTGAGATAGATAAATTATATAACTTGAGTTAGTTATACACCAAAATCTCATGGAGAACATGAAGATAAATTTAATATTTCAAAGTACAAAGTGATTCACTAGGGACAGAAATTATTAGTGAAAGATAAATTTTCTTTTTCTTTTCTTTTATTTTTAGTGAGACTCTTTCTATATGATTTTATCATCTTTAACCAAGTATCAGCTATAATTTTTCCAGACTAAAGTCCTTTTTAGTTCATTCAGATTTCTTGGGCAAATACTATTAAGGTTAAAGAAATTTTCTTGCATCCAGTTTGACCATTATGTGCAGAACTTCCTGTATATTTATCATCATTCAATCAAATATTTCTAATCTAGTTGGTTTGAAAGACAGTTTGGCATGAGCATTGCCCTATTGTCCTCCTTACAAGGACCATAGCTATATTCTTTTGCTTTTATTCATTAAGATACCACATGATATAGAACTACCTCCCTACCTCACTTCCTAGGCCAGCCAAAAGAAACTCATGGTTCATAGAAAGATACTAAGGCCCATGCCAAATTCTCATCCTCTAGTAGCTTAGCAGAACAAACTTAGGATTCACCCTTCCCAGAGGAGACACCATGGCAGACAGAAATTTTACAGGGCCCCAGTGAATTGATTGTCTCTCAACAGATGTATAACTATTTTGTCTAAAAAGTTAAGTCTAACTTACCTTCAAGGCCAAATGTGAAGATTCATCCCTAGTGTCCTCTTTCACCTCCACCCTAAAAACACAACTCAGTAAGAAGACACTCAAACTCTCTTTAATAGGGATGGGAGTAGGGAAATAATATTCTGACATGGGGGGAGGAGAGACAAATTAACCCCTACATGGGATAAAATGTTTGGTATGAGATTGTATACTTTGAAATAATTTTAATCAGAAAGTATGAATTAATCAGGGCAATTGAAATATTTGAGAGTTGTAATAATCACTAAAAAGAGAAAAGACTGAGAAAGCAGAAGTCCATAAGACAAACTGAGGGGAACTTCTCCTTGCTTGGGACAAGTAAGAATTGTAGGTAGAAGTAAGGTGAGGTGGTTTGAGGTTTCTTCCAAATCTAAATTTGAAATACTAATCAATAGAGCCACTTCAACATAATAATATAATGGAGGAAGAGGAGAAAAAAGGAAAAGAGAAGGAAGAGAGATTAAGCAGCAGCCTATATAGCCTATGTAGGAAACCAAGTTCTACAAGCTTTGAAGAAGAAAGTCAATTTGGCTCATCTATGGATGAAGTATGCACCTCCTATATTCCTACATTACTCATCTATTAGTAGTGTAAGTATTTTAATGACTCTAATTTTGATAGTCCACTCATTATTTATTATAATATCATTTCCCAAAGCATCATTCAGGGGACATGCACATTTCCACAACATATATACCACTATTTATGGAGAACAATTCCCTTTTCTCTTTTCTTCAAGCTTTTTTACTACTTGTGCCTAAGAAAATACTACATGTTAGTATGATCTAAATGAAGTGTAAGACTGATAGGGACAGAAAATAAAAATAACCAAATATCATAGTTGATATTCAGTAATTTAACTACTTAGCACAGGGATGGTGGAATGTAAATTCTAATCTTACTTCTAATCTTAACTCACTGGGTGATTCTACTATGGAATATTTCCAACTGCATTCAATTTCTTGGAAGCAATTATCCTGATAATAAAATGGGAAAGCACTACCACTGCACATTCATACACAACTAACTACTAACCACAAAAATTTACTTGTATATAATTTTAAATTACCTTCTAATTAATTGTCAAATATTAAATGCCAGTGTCTGGTTTATTTTACATGGTTTAAAAAAATAAGGTAAAACTGAAAACTTTTTCTCCATGCATTAATTATGCAGCCTAATGCCAGTTCCAGACCAATTAATTCCATGTAGTCCTGGTCCTAAGTACCAAACAGGTCATTTGGTATCCTTGAACTGGCCAATCCATCACCTTAAATGCAAATTCCAACGGACAATATCATATATATTTGATCCACTCTTACAAGGTTCTTACAGTGGGATGGCATCTGCTGAGAACTCATCATTATCTAAGAGCTTTTACTAAACATAGGGCTGCATATGGTGCTTTCTCAGGTCCTGTACAAAGAGAGGTAATATTCAATTTCCTGACCTCTAGAAGGCTTCAGACCAAGACCAAGAATGCTAAAGCAGAGAGATGTACAGAAGGTTCAGGTAGCTAGCTGAATAAGCTTTAAAGTACTGTAGGAATTAAGTGCATGGATTAAAGTATAATGTTTTGCAGAAGCAAAAGAGAAGCAGAAGAAATGTAAATAAGAGCTCTTGTCAGTGTTCTGTGCATTTTGACCAAGTGGCGATGTTGGATGAGCAGAATGAGCAAACAACTAAAAAATAACCAGATTTCACTTTTCAACATTTCTGTTGGGTTCCATGTTACATGGCATGGCAATAATTTGCAAGTGGAGGGGAGGTGCAGAGATATTTTCTCCTCTATAAACAGGAGATAGAAAAAATATTTTTTTAAACTCAGTGAATGAATAAACCCCTATAAACTTCCAAAATCATATAGATTTAAACTAGCCCATGATAAAGCAAGCCCTTAAAATAAGGCAAAGTATGAGCTACTGAATTACACTAAGCAGCCAGTTTGAAAGGGACTTATTTAATGAAGCTTGTTTTAAATTGTCCATCTCTTGTAAGGATGTGTGCACTTCTCAGAGTCCTTCTGTGACCAGGTTTTGTTTTTGTGAACTTAGTGAATAGGATTTAAACTTCTTAGCTTTTTTTTTCTTTTCAAAAACTACAAACGCAATCAGTTTGAGTAGAAACCATTCAATTGGCCTCTGCTTTCTGAATGCAAGAAAGAAGCTACTTTCCCTCCCCTTCGTTTCATTCCAGCTGAGCACAGTGCAGCAAACATCTCACGCTGAAATCAGTGCCTTTTTAAAACTTCAAGGGGCTCGAAAGCTCCAAACCTGCTCAGAGGTGAAGTGGCTCCAAGAGATCAGCTCCAACGCACCCTATTTGCACTTCTCTCTGCTGAAAAGGATCTCACTCCTTTATCCACAGGCCTCATTATGAAAGTCCTCTTGCTCTGAAGGCCAGACCAGGGAGGGTCTCCTCTTTGCTACTGCAGCATCACTCTCCATTTCACTCACTGAAAAGAATCTTGGCCACTGGCAAAAGTCTGCTGTGAGATCAAGAGAAACCTAGTAGATGGAGAGATAATTGCTCTCCTTTCCCCAAGTGCCCCTCACAATCCTGCCTGCCTTCATAGGAGCACAGCCTTCTTCTGCTTCTCCCCAAGGGTTATAACTTGCTGAGGAAGGAAGGGTCCTACCTCACTAGAACTGCCCAGCTGAGTTCAGAGAGTGTAAGAAGAAAGACCTCCCAGCCATATATTTAAACTCTCATAAAGCAAAAATTTCATAATCTTTAATGCCCTTCTGCAGGAAGCTCAAGTCTTTTGTTCTAGCCCCTTTCCTTCTCAACAAATAGAGTTAGTTTCTGAAACCAGCAGCCTTTTAGAAAAGAAAAATAGAGTAAATTTTCCATTTATGGTGATGAAAAGCATTTTGCAATTAATTGTCATGCAAGTCAAATGTGAACTAATTTCCTATGAGATACATCTGGTGTCTTGGTTTCTCATTCTTCTGCAAATAAGCCCTGGTGCACAATATTTTACTCTTTTCTCATTCAGTCTCAAAGGCAGTGATGGGTCATTCCAGCTCTGTAGATGAGGATATGGTCTCTAAATTCCCAGAGAAAACTATTTGCTTTTTAAAGGTTTCTTTAATGGAACTTCCTCTTTGGGTGCTCAAATTGCTAGGAATTGTTCAGCTTAATGCCTAAAGGAGTCACATTAATTCCTGAAGCAAACTAACATAACATCTAATACTCATGGCTTCTTGATAAAATAATTGTTCTTCCTCAATACTTAAGTCTTACAGTAGTCACTGGCCCTGGGTCAGGTTTGCATAGGTGAAATATTCCACCTGGATTTCTGGTTCTACTAAGCATCATTGATGATGCTGTTCCCACTAACCTTTGTGGGCATATATTCACATTGTTTTAATAACTTTGGAAATTTGCAATCCCAAATCCAATTGATTTTTCACTGAATGATTCTGAATGATTCACTGAAGAAAGTTATAGCTCCAGACAGCATCAAAGTGAACCCAACTGTATGAGAGTCAAAGGTAATTTTACTGAAATGCTAAAGAGCTCCTCACAGGGTACATGTGTGGGATGCCTCTTAAAATAGCAATATTTAAGGACTAGTGACAGTTTCAAATATAAGGTTTTTCTCAAAACTCTTTGCTCAACATGAAAATTTGCACATTTTAAGATTAGTATTAAATGTTTTCTTTAAGATATCCAAGACAATGAACTGACTTTGTCTTTGGGGGAGAAAAGAAGACATTGTTAGTGTTCAAGGATTAAGCCTGAAACACTGTGTGAATGCACTAACATCAGGCTCCCAGAATTCTTTCTATGTAAACCAGCATCCTCTCTCTACTATTAAGTAGTTAATCATTAACTTCATCTCATACTTTATATTTCAAGTATTAAATAATTTCATTGAAAATGGATTCCTACATCTAAGGGAAGGAAAATGTATTTGACATGTCATCAAATTGATAGTTTATCTAAGTAGAGAGGGAATTTAAGAGATCAGATCCTTTTCACAGTGAGGTGGACATTTCAAAGGAATAGAAATAGTCATGTGTTATATTTCTATCCAGTCCTTTCCCATTTTCCTGTTAAAGTCAGTTTAACAAAATTTATAACACTGGGTATAAGAGGGAGATGTTCTGGATTTGTCTTATAGTTTTAAAGTGAAAAACTAGTCACTATGGTAGAGCAAGGAGATACTTAATATTGATGTTGTTGTTGTTGTTAGGTGCTGTCAAGTCGGTATCCAACTCATAGCGACCCTCATAGGGTTTTCAATGGCTGACTATTTCGGGATTGCCTTGGGAGTGGATTGCCAGGCCCTTCTCCCATTTTTGCGGTGCTGGGAATTGAACTCAGGTCCTCAGAGACTGCAGCGCAGTGCTCTACCCACTGAGCTAAATCCCAGCCCTCTTTAATATTGATAGTGCAGAGAAACAACAACAACAACAACAACAACAACAACAAAGATATCCTCACTCTTTTTGGTGGCTAATGATGTAGTACAGGAGCTAATTCAAGTTCTTACAATATCTAAATGCCTGCCAAATTGAATCTCATGCTGCATTGTGGTAACTAACCTCTCTCAGATGACATTCCATGACAAATGGCCTGTAGTTTAGCAAAAATTTAAGAAGATGCCTTCTTCACTTATTACCCTGAACACTCAAACCTCTTCATCTCTGAATAAGAGGCCTTGAGTTCGTGTGCTAAGAAAAATATGTTGCATTTCTCTCTACATCTCTGTTCTGGTATGTAGCCATTCCTGACTTGTCGCCTGGTGTCACACAAGCATGTGTGCAGAGCAGCCAGAAGTCAGGGGGAGGTGCTGCCATCTTCCTCACATGTCTGGTACTCGTCCTAAAGGACTCCTTTCATATGAATTAGGCAATCAAGACAAATGCTAGAGATCACTCTCTTATAGCCTTCTGCAATGGACTTTCCTAAAGTATTTATGTAAGGAGAAATTGGTATGGGAATAGCAGACTCAAAAAAAAATCATATTTGCTGCCCACATTTTGCTTCAACCAATATTTATTGGGCCTCTTTTTAGTCTCAGACTTTGTGTGCTAGGCACTGAACAGGCCATTTTAAGCAGATTGGACGGGTACTTCCCTCCTGTAGTTGATAATCTAGTAGAGGAGACAGATTTAAACAAATAAGTATAAAATAAAATACAGCCTACGATATCAAAACATGAGAGAAAAAAATAAAGGTGCTAGAAAAAAGAAGGAGAAAATTAAGAAAAAGAAAGAGGAGGATGTGGAGGAGGTAAAGCCATGGAAGAGATCAGGGAGCAGCTGTGGCTTAGACTGAAAAGTTAGAGAAGGCCCTGATGGAGGCAATATCTAATATAGTTACCAACAGTATTGTCTGGAAGTCCAGAATTAGTGTCTTCTCTAGTAGCCACTTTGTAATTATGCTTCAGTGCTATAGTCTGTATAGGATTTAAGTAATCCATCCTTGCCTACTTCTGCTTCATGTCTTAACTCTGCTTGTCTCTGCCTCCCCTCTCAGAAACACTGAATTTCTTGCCATTGCCCTCGGAATGATGAATCAAACCTTTATTCCTTAGTGTCTGCCAGCCCTACTATGTATTCCTCACTTCTTCTTCTTCTTCTTCCTCTTCTTCTTCCTCCTCCTCTACCTCCTCCTCCTCCTCCTCCTCCTCGTCCTCGTCCTCCTCTTCTTCCTCCTCCTCCTCCTCCTCCTCCTCCTCCTCCTCCTCCTCTTCTTCTTCTTCTTCTTCTTCTTCTTCTTCTTCTTCTTCTTCTTCTTCTTCTTCTTCCTCTTCTTTTGTGGTACATAGAGGTTTGAACCCAGCATTTTGGAAGTACTGTACCACTAGGCTCAATAAGCTTCACCCCTAGCCCACATTTAAATTTTTATTTTAAGGCAAGATTTGCTAAATTACACAGGTTGCCTCTGGTCTTGAACTTGCAATCCTCCTGCCTCCACCTCCTGCATCTCTGGAATTACAGGCAAGTGCCACCATGTCCCCTCCACACTTCTTCACTACAGTGATTCCTCCCCATCTTCTGTAATTCACCTCAGTCACGACTGCCTCCAGGACATCTCCAATTCTTCCCAATACCCCATGCATTGATATTGTATCGTTCAGTTCCAGAGGCACATTCACATTTTATTTTTGTATGTCAAAATGGTTGAATATAAGCAATTTCATATGGTTCAACCTGTAAGGTACCTGAAGGGCAGCTGTGCAATGCTTTCCTTACCTGTAGACAACAGAGAGCATGTGACTTCTGAAGTTATGCAACAAAATGGCCCAATCTTGCCTTCCTGTGTTCCATAGCACACCATATCTGCCTCTAAAATTATTCTTACCATTTAACATGAAGTGATGTGTTCATGCTTCTTTTTTCCTTTCTAAATAGTTCCTTATGCTGTCATTGTTGTTAGGTGCCATCAAGTCATGTCTGACTCATAGCAACCCTTATAGGGTTTTCAATGGCTGATTGTTTCAGGATTGCCTCAGGAGTGGATTGCCACATCCTTCTCCCATATGCTATCCTTAGCAATTAGCAAACAACCTTTTATTATATCACTAGCCTTTTATTGAGCTTCTATTCATATAAGATACTTTATGCACCATCTTAATTCTCACAATAATGCTGTCAGATAAATATTATTATATAATTTTTACAAATGAGAGTCTGAGACTTGAAATGTAAGTAATTTCTATGAGTCCATACCACACTAAAAGGTTATAGGGCTCAGGTTTACATGACACTCTGATTCCAAAACCCAAATTCTTTCAACCATGCCATGCTCAGTTTCATCCTTTCTTTCATTTATTCATTCATTCAACAAGTATGTACTATACTAGGCTTTGCATTGTTGCCATTCATACACCTGACTTGACTTTGGGGAGCTTCCAATCTAGTAAGGAAAGCAAACACTGAAAACCAATTGAAAGTGAGATAAACTAGAACAGGTGTTTATTAGACCTAGCTGAATATTATGGAAGATAAACTTATGGTTGGATGATGATACCTATATCTAAAAGAGAAATATAGTTTACATCATTTAGGTTTCAAATACTAAAGATAATTTATCTCTTTGAGAAGAACTAGGTAATAATCAATACATAAGTAACTACATCTAACTATACCACTGAAAAGTGCTAGACTGGAAGCTCCCTAAAGTCAAGTGAGGCGTATGAATGGCACCAATGCAAAGCCTAGCACTGTACATACTTTTTGAATGAATGAATAAATAAAAGGAAAGTTAAGCAATTCCTTTTTGGCATTAGCTATTTGGGGCTTGTTGCTACCTCTTGCAACCAAAAGTGATATGACCAATTCTGAAACTGACTCCTGGAAGTAGGCCATCATGTATGACAGACCCTAAAGTGTGGGTTATGCTCTGTTGTAGAGAGAACCCTTTGTCCTCAGACAGAGATGTGGCTGACTTCTCTACATGGTGTTAAAGGATCTGGTGGAAGCTAGTCTGTCGAATACTGGAAGCTTGAGGAGTTGCAGTGGAGAGATGTCAAGAGCACCATTATTTACAGAGATCAGTAATGATGAAAAAGATAGAAGAAATCGTGCATAAGCATAAAAAAAAGCATAGCGGAGGTGTTCTTGTTCATACATGCAGATTCTCCAAATTTAACTCTACCCCTACTCCTACAAATGTTCCTATAGAGTATAACATGGTATTAATTTTGCTTGTTTTTGCCTCAGTTTCCACTGAATAGACTGCAAACACTACTTGGTATTGTGAGAAATATATAGTTTAAGAAATAGAGAGTCTGGGATTGGAAGAGACTTTGGAAACTTTCTTAGGTTCCCAAAGAGCTTAGGAAGCCAGTTGAAGCAGTTTGTGTCCCCTCCTAGACTAGTGTTAAATATTTTCTCCAACTAAAACTTCATTAGTACACTGTCACTCTTAGTGTAGAAAGTCCATTAGACAAAAATAAAATGTGCCTCCTATTACATCAACAAATAGGATCAATTTCTGCCCTCAGATCCCTATAATCCTTGTTCCATACAGCAGTGTACCTGTTCATGTACCTGCTATATTTCTTTTCCTTTGGGACTTAAGTCTGTTCAGTGTGGGTATTTTTCTGAAACGTCTAGAGTCATCTCACAGAACCTGAGTACATAGATCCTGAGAGAGGGCATTAGATAAGCAGGGAGGAATGGGTCTCAAACACTGCTCCACAAGGAACAAGAATTCAAATATTCATTAGTTGATATGGATGATGTCCTGTGGCACAGTTAATACTCGGCTCTATTCAACAATAGCAGAGTTAATGCAGTTACCTGGCAGCAAAGCATTTCCAAAAAGGCCAGCCTTTCTTCTCATTGACTATTGATGACTGCAGCCCAGGGGAAAGTAGTACATTTATAAACATCAATCAGGGCGAGAAAGGCGCCTTCCAGTCTCTTTTAAAGGAGATAATGTATGTGAAAGCTCTTTGTCAACTGTAAAGCAGTATACAAATATAAAGAATTTTTACTATTGTTTTAAAAGGGAGTTGGAATAAAATTATTGCTGTTTGCTTTAAAAGTTTGCTGTGTATCCTACTCATTAAATATCTAACAAGTGGTCTTTGCTTCCCTTTCCATTTTCTCTGCACAGACATTTAACAAAATTATTTTTAAATAGTGAGGCTCAGGCTTGTTATTTTCCTATGTAAGCTAAACATCTGTTTCCAAGTTTGTAAAGCAATTTTCTTTGATATTTCCTCAGCATACATCTTATTTTTAAATGACAAATATTACAAGATATGTGGAGTAAGATATAATTCATCTCTGAATTAACAGAAATGCCTAAGCCTGTTAAAGATAAAGATCTACCATTTGTAGAGCAACTACTATGTGCTAAAAATTGTTAAGAATTGGATGTATATTTTCTCAATCAATCCTCACAACAAACCCCATCCCAATTTATATAGACAAGGAAATATTGAAAAACTATCCTGTGGTTGCAAAGCTAATAATTGGCAGATATCAGAATTCAGCGCCAATAGTCTCATCCTAAATGTCTTTCCTCTATATATTTAAAGACGTTATATTTAAAACATATGGATGAAAGCCAGACTATCATTCTCAAAATGATTTTCATATAGAGGTCTCACAAAAAACAGAGTAGATTTTAATATGTACTTCAATGGTGTCTTTTTAGTTGATGAAATGGTATATGCTGTTATCTAAGCATTTACCTACTTGTGTACATCACATATTTTACTACAGAAACTTAGAACCTGTGAAACTTTTTTTACTACTTTATCATTGCTAATCTTCTTGGTTATAGGTTTCCTTTTTAATTAAAATTTAAAAATCTGAAGCTTGTGTGACAATCACACATATCAAAAGAATTAAAAATTATCTAGTGATAAAAATTAGGCAAACAATTTTAACCCTTGAAAATATATCCATTGTACCTTACTTGTAAAACTGTGAGGTTTGACTACCACTTGTGAGAAACACATTTAAAAACTCTAGAAATTGTATCTAAAACAAACACTCTGAAAGGCAGAAAGGGTAAGACAGACCTGCTAGTGGCTTTAAGACCAAGGAACAACATGCTATATTCCACTGGGTATTCATAAAATATTAGCATTAAAAATGTGCAGCTTCACGTAGTCAACTTTAATTGAGTAGTAACCATGTGCCTGGAAGCAGATAAAAATGAGTGGTGACACGGCCTCTAGCTTCTAGGAGTTAAGTACCTAGCAGTGAACAACAGACATACTAAGCCTTAGAGACAGCATGAGCAACCCACACCCCAGAGAGTACAAGCATTTTCTGCAAAATGGCAGCCAACATTTATTGAGCCCGTGGTTTGCAGCAGACGTTATGCTATCATCTTAACATTCATTGTCTCATTTGGTCCAAACAACAACCCTGAAAATTTGTTTTATTACTCACATTCTGTGGATAAGGAAACAGAAGTCGTAGAGGTTATGTGACCTATTCAGGAAAGCAGTGAAGTAATAATTCAAAGCAAAATCTGACTTCAGAGCAACCAATACACTAACCATGAGATCACACCACCTCTAACAGAAGTCTGTACTACCTTCCACAAGGGTCAGAAAAGTGCATATCTGTCACCACAATGGAGGTTGAAAGGACAGAACAAGTTATGGTAAGATTTGAACATGAGATAAAATTTGAATTGCATCCTGAAGAGTAAGTAGGATTTACATTGTAGGAACAGGTCAGTCTCTGTGCCTGAAGATCTGTATACACTATCAATCTCTTTCATAAGGAAAATGGTAATGTCCTAAGAAGAGAGCTGTAACTCTCAAAATCAGAGCCTATTATTAGTCAAACCATGTCCCTTCCAAAATTTATACACTGATTTCCACACACAGTATTTCAGAATATGACCTTGGAAACTGGTCATTACAGATGTAATCAGTTCAGATTTGATCATTAGCATGAGATCTGATCCAATACGACTGTGTCCTTATAAACAGGTGAAACTTGAACAGAGAGAAAGATGTGCACAAAGTGAATGCTATGTGAACATAAAAGCAGAGACCAAGGTGGTGAATGTATAATCCAAGAAATGCCAAAGATTATCAGCAAACCACCAGAAGCTAGGAGAAAAGCAGAGAACAGATTTTCCCTCAGCCCTCGAAGGAGTCAACCTTGTTGACACTTTGATCTTGGACTTCCAGACTTCAGAACTGTGAGACACTAAAATTCTGTCATTTAAGCCACCTAGTTTGTGGTGCTTTGCTATTGCAGCCTTACCAAACTAATGCAGGACTCAGACATCTGGATTTCCCTGCATTCTGGGCAGTTGGGGTGCAGAGAAATGGTGTGCTAGACTAATTAGTACTAGCTGCAGAAAAATTATCTATGTAACTTCTTTTAGTTAATGTACAATTTAGTGGATTTTATTATGACATTTACTTGTATGCATATCATTGTACATTGCTCATTTTCACCTCCACCGCTACCCTCATTTTCTTCCCCACCCGTACACTGATCCCCTTCCTCCAAACCAATGGTCTCACTCTTGCTTATATGTCTTATGTGTGTGTGTATGTGTATGCTTGGATTCTGCATTGGACTAATTAATAAACAAAGCTGTTATTCAAAATATAATTATATTAGTTTTAGTTAAAGTATATAAAAGAAAGATAATCAATACTCCTAGCATCATCATCTAGTAATTTTCCATTATACTATGATCTACTTTTGAGGTTATTTGCATCTATTTTCTCTGTGTGATGGAAATTCCATATAATGATGTGCTGGTGCTTGTCTCTTCCCAACTCCATGATCAGTGACATCATGTTGGTAGCTTGAAATCAACCCTAGTAGGATAATTTATACCATGAAAATCAGCAAATGCTATAAATTTGGACTTCAGTGCCCCTGGAGACCTGGTTGTTAAACATTTACCAACCCACCATTGGCCCAGAGAGATTGATGGCTCCTGTGATATAGCATACGCTTCTCTTCATTGACTCCAGAAATGTCTTCCCACGGCTTTCCAGCCTATGTTCTTCTGGTGTCTCTGCTGTCCTTCTGAATAATGGACTGCCAGATGACTTGACTTCTGTTTTCAGCTTTCCCCACAAGTCCAGTTTTGTCCTGAGTGAACTCCATTGTGTGTCTCTTGGCAATTCAGTGTGAGTGAATGAATGAATGCTTCAGAAATTACTTTCAAATTACGATCATACCACTGTTTAACTCCCACAACATATAACTAGAGAAAAAGACACTATTATGACTCATAGGAGAGCAGCTTTGCTCTGGGCGTTCTGATGACAGCTCCCCAAATTCCCTTCTGATTAAAAGAGCCTCCTAATCCCCTGGCTTTGTTAACCTCTTATGATAGCATAAAGTTTAACCTTGGTGAAGGCACTTTGAAAATAAGTGTTGCTATACATATGGCAGATTATTAATATTATAGTAGGCTTCAAATCCTTGAAGACACATCTGTGTATGTTCCTAAGAAACAAGATACAACTTACATTAGAAATTAGTATAAAAATAAAAAGTGTCATAGTATAAAATATTTATTGTATACTTCTTATGTATAACTGATTTATTTTTAACAGAGTCTTAAAATGATCTTATTATATCTGGGATGCATATGATTATTAAATAATAATACATGTAAGCTAACTGAAAAACTAATTGTATAGTTGTAGTGGAATTGAAATATAAACCCTTAGATACAGAGAACAAACTTCATGGTAATTATACTTGCCATTAAGTAACATCCAATTGGTATCTAATCTTCAGGCTACAAATAAGCATGTAATACAGCAAATACACTCTAATTACATGGTTGTTTGTCCCCTGCAAAAGTAATAAGATGAACTACAAGCAGTGTTGCAAATTCCAATGAAGAATTTTATTCAAACTCTAATGAAAGATGCCAGGTGAAGCTTATGACTTAATGCTATCCTCATTTCTACCTTCAGTACCAATGATTTTGCTACTTAGTTCCAGATATCAAAATTTGTATTCCAATATTATTATCCTTATTTGACACTGTTATAACCTAATAAGAACTGACCTGATATTCTACCAAAGCCTGCACAAATCTTATTTGGAAATTGAAGCAAAATACACATCTGTCTGATAGAATTAAAAAGAAGTGAATAATTTCTCCACCATAAATCTTCATGAGAAAATCTTATAATCTCACCTCCTTAATTAGGTGTTTAAATAGAGACATAATTGTTTTGGTGTTATTTTGGTCTCAACCTAAAAGTGCTCCTTTTAATTGCATTTCTGTATTTGAATGTTCAGATATTCAGTACCTGGTACAATGACTTAAAAATTATCTTATTACATCTTGAATGGGTGTAATAACTTAATAAATATTTTGATTTAATAAGTGAAATCATTTATAAATCATTTTATAAATCATTTATAAATATCAATTTATTTCCTGAAAAAATAAAGTCAAATATGTTTGTCTAATTTTTTCATTAAGTTAATAAATATTTTGATGACTTTTCTACACAGATTGTTGTTGTTGTTGTTAGGTGCCATCGAGTCGAGTCCGACTCACAGCGACCCTATGTACAGCAGATTGAAACACTTGCCGATTCTGTGCCAGGCAAACCATCTTATTTATGTTTAAGCCCATTGTTGCAGACACTGTGTCAATCCATCTGGTGGAGGGTTTTCCTCTTTTCCGTTGACCTGCCACTCTTCCAAACATGATATCCTTCTCCAGGAATTGTTCTCTCCTGACTACATGTCCGAAATATATAAGATGCAGTTTGGCCATTTTTGCTTCCAAGGAGCACTCTGGTTGTACTTCTTCTAGGACAGATTTGTTAGTTCTTTTGGCAGTCCATGGTATATTCAATAGATGTCTCCAGCACCACAATTCAAAAGCATCAATTCTTTTTCTGTCTCTCTTGTTCAATGTCCAGCTTTCACAACCATATGATGCCACTGAAAATACCATGGCATGAGTCAGACGCACCTTCGTCTTCAATGTGACATCTTTGCTTTT
>VMDO01022254.1:0-33814 GCA_007922755.1 Pedetes capensis
CACCCTGTGCAAAATAGCTCATTGAAACAAACAACAACAACATCATCAACAACAACAACAAAACAATCAATCCGGGCGCGGTGGTGCACGTCTGTAATCCCAGGGGCTCGGGAGGCGGAGGCAGGAGGATCGCAAATTGGAAACCAGAGGCAGTCTGCATAATTTAGGGAGACCCGGTCTCAAAAAGTAAAAAAGTGGACTGTGGGGGCAGCTCAGTGGTCCAGCACTTGCAAAACATGCAAGTCAGAGGCCCTAGGTTCAGTCGCAGTCCCACAAAAAAAAAAAAAAAAAAAAAAAAAAAAAAAAAAAAAAAAAAAAAAAAAAAAAAAAAAAAAAAAAAAAAAAAAAAAAAAAAAAAAAAAAAACAATTATGAAAGGGATAAGCGGGAGCTTAGGAAGGGAACTCTAGTAGAGTAGGTAATTAGAGGTGAATGTGGTCAAAGCACATTATATGCATGTAGGAGAATATCATAATGAAAGTCATTATTTTGTGCAGTTAATACATGCCAATAAAAAGTTTTTAGTGCCAATTTTAATAGAAAAAAGAATTATACTCTAAAGTCAACATTAAAGTTTTAAGTAGTATTTTATGAGGTCAGTGACATAATATTTGACATTTAAGAAAGTATCAAACATTAAAACAAAAATAAATAGAATTAAAACAACTTGGAGAAAACAAATGTGGAGCTTGATAAAAAGAACTTCAGAAAACTATTGTTTGTGTATATCAAACAAGAATAGAATACTATCTAGAATACTATATAAAGTGAACATTTCATGAATACAAGAAAGCTGTATTAAATATAAGGTTTTCTTTTAAAAATATCTATAGAAATTGTTGAAGGCAAAGATAAGGATATCATCTAGTAAAAAAGCACAGAATAACTGGAAGGAAGTAAGATATTTAATATTTAAGGACAAAGTAATTAGTTAAATAGCCTGCAACTCATACCACTGTGGTGTCTGATTCTGTCAGATCTCAGAAGCTAAGCAGGTTTGGGCCTGGTTAGTACTTGGATGAGAAACTACCTGGGAATACCAGGTGCTGTAGGCTTGGGAGAAAGACCTGGCAACACACTCCCCTCAAACAATCAACCATTGAAAACCCTATGAATTGCAAAGAAGCAGTAACAATACTATTTCACCTGCTATATATAGGGTTGCTATGAGTCAGACGGCTGGGATTTAGCTCAGTTGGTAGAGCACTGCGCTGCAGTCTCTGAGGTCCTGAGTTCAATTCCCAGCACCGCAAAAATGGGAGAAGGACCTGGCAATCCACTCCCAAGGCAATCCCGAAACAGTCAGCCACTGAAAACCCTATGAGGGTCGCTATGAGTCGGATACCGACTCGACGGCACCTAACAACAACAAATGAGTCAGACACTGAATTGATGGCACCTAACAACAGTTAGTCCAGGTCTACACCAAAATAATAAAGTTTTCAGAAAGAAATAAGTTTTGGCTTCTCTCGTTGCCCATGACAGCTATAGTTTTCATAATGAAAGAAAATTATTCAGTTCCTTTATCTTTTTCCTTTTCCTTGTTTTATTGTTCCACAAAGCCAAGATTAAGAACTTAATTATAGAGTTTCCAATACTGTTATTAAAGGATACTTAAATCTTCTAGAGTCATACCACCCTGGCATCCATTCCCATCTAATCTCAGAAGCTAAGCAAGAACAAGCCTGGTTAGTCCTTGAATGGGAGACCTACTGGTAATACTTGGTACTGTAGACTAGGGAGAGGGACCTGGAACCCCATTCCCAAAGCCATCAGCCATCAAACTCCCTATGAATAGTAAAGCAGTACTGACATAGTGCTGGGCATGGCACAGTGTGAGGTAGTGTTTCATTATGTTGTACATAGGGTCATTAGGAGTCAGATTCTACTCAAGGGCACCTAACAATAACAATAAAACTTCTAGAAAAAAAATTAATGTGGACAGCAAAACAAAAACAAAAACAAAAACCCAGAATCATAATAATGTAAGATTTCTGGATAGCAACATTGGAAGCCAAGAAACTATTATAGCTATTATAATTCTGAAGAATAATTGTTTCAGCTTAGAACTGTATTCAATACATTGTCAATAAAGGATAAGAATAGAATAAAAATATATCACCTTTAAACATATATTCTCTTGCTTTCTTTCATGGGAAGCTGCTTGAATTTTGAGAGTAAGCCAGGAGATATTTATATAAAAAACAGGCCATCACTATGATAGAATTCCCAGGATGGTGGGGAATGTGTTTTCCAAGGTGACATTTACAAAACAGTGGTAGGGGCTCCTAGCGCCATTTGAAGACTGAGTGGAGAGCTCAAAGTGATACGTCTCCTAGGAAAAACTTGAAACTTATATTACTGATGCTAGGGATATGCTGAAGTCAGTAAATAGAGACTGAATAGGGTCCTGCCAAAATTTATATATTGAATCTCGAAGTCCAATGTGATTATACTTAGAGATGGGGCCAACAAAGATGCAATTAGAGTTAAATGAAGTCATAGGGTGAGCCTTGACCTTGGAGTGTTTGCTCTCTTCCTTTCAACATGCTCAGAGGAAAGGCTGTGTGAAGACACATTGAGAGACAGCACGGCCATTTCTGAGCAAGGAAGAGAAGCTTCATCAGAAGTTGAACCCTGCCAGACATTTAGTAGGGATTTCTACCCTCAAAAATTGTGAGAAATACATTTGTAATGTTTGATCCACATAATCTATAGTATTTTGTGGTGGAGTCCTGGACAGTCAAAGAGTTCTCTTTACGCCCAAAGACCCATATGACAAGGATATAAGTATATTATGATTATATTTACTTTTCCAGCTAAGAGTCGGGGGATATAACTGATATAACTGATGAATAAATAAAAACTGAGCAAAGGCTGCTGGGCTCAGTGGTACATGCCTGTAGTCCCAGCGCCTTGGGAGGTAGAGCCAAGAGGATTACAAGTTTGAGACCAGAGACAGTTTGCATAATTTAGCAAGACTCTGTCTCATAAAGTGGAAAAATGGGCTGAGGGTGCAGTTCAGTTTTCTAGCACTTGCAAAGCATGAAAGTGCAAGGCCCTAGGCTCAACCCCAAGGACTACAGGAAAAAAAAAAAAAGAACCTGAGCAAAGGAAGCTATGAACTTCCATGCAAAAGCAAAACATTGCACAAGAAAGAAAGAATGCATATTCCTAGTATAATATCTATCCTACTATGAATGATATTTGCCCTTGTTCCAAAATGTGAAAAATGGGATACCAGTTTAAAAATACAAAGATGAATTGTATGAAATGGGAAAAGGATATGTGTCTATGTCATGTGCCTCTGAAGGATTTTTGTAAGAAAGACCAATGTGATAGTTTTAACTTCTATGTTGGGCCAGTGATGTCTACAGCAAGAGTTTTGTTATACCATAATAACAAGGAAAGCCATATAATCCCCAAGCTAATTACTACTCTTGATCTTATTAGTGAAATGAGGGTAGAGCACAAGCAATTGGTTTGAAATTTAAGGAAAAACAGGTGACAGAGAAAGCCTGACTGAGTTCTGTCTCTGAGGAGGCCTCTCTGACTTGCAAATAGCCACGTACTCTCCCATTGCCTTTCCTCTGAACATATGGAGAAAAATTGCAATCACCCTAGTGTGTAGTTCTATGGGGATAGGAAACCTGTTTGATCAAGTCCCTTCCTTATGACCTTACTTAACATTAATTGTTTAATTATAGGCTCAATTTCTCCATCTCTGAATATGATCACAATGGGGGTTAAGAAGAAAGAGAAGGAAGGCTGTCCTATTTGTAACTGAGGTTAGAAATAGAATTGAGTAGATGAAATAGTTTAAGAAACAACAGTGAAGAATTTCCTAAAAATAAGGAACAGCACTGAATAGCATATTTGAGAAAATTAGACAACTCCAAGTGGGGAAACAGACTCATACATACATATACACAGAGAGACACACACAGTTAATTACTTCATATTCAAACTCTTTCCAGTGAAAAACAAATAGAAAAATAATCTCAAAGGAAGCCATAGAAACAAGTCACATTGCATAGAGAATAGAGGTCAAAGTACTAGTATATTTTTATCAGAAACTTTATAGGCAAGAGAGGATGGAATGGCATATTTAAAGTGCTGAAGAATTTATTAAGCCAAATTTTACACCTAGTGGCAATATATTTCAAAAGCTAAAGTAGCAACTTATCCAGACCAACAAATTCTGAAAGGATAAATTACAAGCAAATTTGCCATACAAAATACAAGAGAAATTTCTTCAATGAGGTGCTAGGTCAATCAAATCAATCAATCAAATATACAAAGAATGTCTATGAAAAAGGCTGGAATTTAAATAAATCTATCTTTCCTACTTTTCACTGTTGTAAAAAATGATGAATGTTCAAGGCACAAAGATTAACAATTTATTTTGGGTTTCTAGAATATGCAAAGTTAAATTTATGACAATTGTATCACATAGAAAGGGAGAGAGAATGTGGGGATATATTTTTAAAGATCTTATATAACACATAAAAATTATATAATTACTTGAAGCTAGATATTTTTAAAACAATATAATTCATAGTCACCTCCAAAACTGAAATATATGTCATATATATAATATATATACGTATATAACTGAAGTATATAGCTAATAAAATATATGTAGGATCTGAATGATGAAAACCACAAAACACAAAGGAATTCAAAGAACATCTAAGTATAGAGTGATACTAACATATTAGTTGGAAATACATTATAGTAAAGATTTCTATTTTCCACCAATGAATCTATAGATTTTGTGGTAATTATAAACAAAATATTAGCAGAAATATTTCATTGAAATTGACAAGCTGATTTTAAATTTTATATGAAAATTAAATAAAGTAAAATAGATTTTGGAAAAAAGAAAAGAAAAGCCTCAGTACTAACATTGTCTGATCTGAAGATGTATCAGTAATCAAGAAATATAGTACTAATTAAAGCATATCCCATAGATAAATGGAGCAAAGTAGAATATTCTGAAGTAGACTCACAAATTTATTGACAACAAATTTTCAATAAAATTGCAAGAACAGATTATTAGAGGAAAGAGATTTTTTCCACAAATACTGCTGGAATAACTGGATATCCATATACACAAAAATAAACCTCAAGCAAATCTCATATCATATACAAAAGTTAACTCAAATGTATCATGAACCTAAGAATGATATGTAAAACTATAAATCTAAAGTCTAAAACTAAAACAACAAAAGCTATTCTTCCACTCATTCATTCATTCATTCATTCAGAACTGGAGGATTGAACACAGAGCCCTCACACATCACCCATGGAGATGCAACCCTAGTCTCTTTTTAATTTTTTTGTTTTGACACAGGTACTCCCTCAGCTGTGCAGGCTGCCTCTGCCCTCAAACATGTAATTGTTCTGTGTTAGCCTCCTTAGTTGCTAGGGTTACATGCATAAACCACACGGCCTGGCATAAACTTCCACTAAAGAGAAAGAAAACCTTTTCATAGATATGACAGCAAAGTCATGACCCATAATACGAAAGAAAGAAAATTATACTTCATCAAAATTTAAAACTTTCCTTCAAAAGACATCAGCATGAAAATGAAAAGGTCAGTCACAGACATGGACAAAAGTTCGCCAACAATGATATACTGATATCCATCAGCAAAATGTAAGTCAAATCCCCAAGGGGATACCACTGCACATCTAGTAGATGGAAGCAAGGGGAACCTAACAATACTAAGTGTTAAGGATGATCAGAAGCTTGGAGGAAGGTATGGGGTCAAGGAAACTGCTATCTTATCTCTGCAGGTATCGTTTGTGTGAACTTCTGGTGTTTCCATTTCTCTGTGTTCCCTGACATCTTTGTAGGAACACTTCACTGAATTCTTAACAGTTTAACTGGTTTCTAGATCTGTCCTTTTCCTTCTTTACCACACACAGAGCTAGTCTTGGCTTTCATTGGCATTGCTTTTGTTGGCAGTGCTTGCTTTCCTGGCCCTCTCCCTTTGCTTTGTGGCTGATATTTTTCTCCAGAATTTTTCTAGTGAATTTTTTCATTGTGAAAACTACATGCTTTCTGCATCTGCCAAATCATGCATTGTTCAATTCTGCCCATTTTCACTTTCCTAAGATGGACAAAAGTACATAGAAAATGCTGCCTTTTTAGAGCAATGTCAGACTCATACCTGCACTCAATCTATCATGATCCTGCCTATTTTCCCCAAAGTATGCTTATCTTTGCTATGTCTTTTATTAGCATCCTTTAAAAAAAAATTCTGGAGCACTTTCCCCCATGGCACAATTAGACAATTCCAACATCTTCACCTTCAAAAAAAAGCAATATTCTATGTGAATCTCTGAAGTAATTCTTTGGGTACTCTATGCTCATCTCACTAACCATCTTTTCTCCAAAACTGCCCAGATAACCTAAATCATTTTTAATTGCCATCTCTTTCCCTGAGAGGTATTTTTCCAATGATTCTTCATATAGGATGTCTAAATGAAACTTGGAGAAGAAACTTTGCATTGTTTCTCTGTTCTTAGCTACCTCTGGGAGGATCATCACAGGCTCCTCCTTGGTGTCATTTCTCTGTTATTTTGCTTTGGGCTGCTTCATCAGATCTATTACTAGATGAGATCTATTCTTTTTCTTTCTAAAAAGAGTTAAAACAGGGTGTCTGTCTCTCCATTGGCATCTGTCAACCTTAAGTCATCATTCCCTTCTCTTTATATAGGTATGTATGTGTGTGTGTCACATCTATTCACTAAATTTTTCACCTGTGTCCTAAGGAACATTTTCGTTTCACTTTTTCAGACTGCCTTTATTTTGTTTGCATTTTTATCTATTTTTTCCAGTTTTGATAATAAAACATATGACTGAAACATTTTTTAAAAGATAAAACCTGCTTGGCATCATGATCCCTCAATTCCTAAAGATAGTGATATATGCATAGAACTTTTTTTTTCAGTACTGGGGGCTTGAACACAGGGTTTCACATTTATCAGGCCATCACTATAGCTCTGAGATGCATACCCAGCCTGTCTGTCTGCCTGTCTTTCTTTTTTTTTTTTTTGCAGTCCTGGGAGTCGAACCCAGGGCCTCGTGCTTACATGCTTTTCAAGTTCTGGACAACTGAGCTACACCCCAGCCCATTCTTTTTACTTTTTTGAGACAGGAGGGTATCACTAAGTTATGCAGACTGCCTCTGGTCTCGAACTTGTGATCCTCCTGCCTCTACCTCCAGAGCACCTGGGATTACAGGCGTGCACCACCATGTCTAGCTTTATTTCTTATTTTGAGAAAGGGTTTCAATGAGTTGCACAGGCTGCCTTTGTTCTCAAACTTGCTATACTCCTGCCTCAGCCTACCAAATAGCTGAGATTACAGATGTGAGGGCCCTGATGCTCTGTTGCATGGGACATCTTTGTAGTATTTAGATAAGTAGTAATTTCAGTCTTTGATTCTTCTAGATCAACCCAAGAAGATGCTATTTCGTCTTAATATTTACAAAAATTATTCCAAATAGTTTCATTGTTTATTAACAAAATTTACCTGCCTTCCATGGATGAAATAAAAATTTAAATATGAGAATTCTAAAGCTATCATCATCGAGACCATTTTTGCACAAATTGAAGCTTTGAATGACTCTTGAGCCTGTTCATAAGCCACATATAGCCAAAGTTAGTTATTCCAAAATTTGTTTCCAAAAGTTTATTTCTATTTCTTTTTCTTTTCTTTTTTCTTTACTTTTAATTCTTTTCCTTTTAAATTTTTTTAGAAACAAAGTGAATCTATTAATTCAGAATAAGAGACAATATATGATTTAGATTTAAGCATGGGTGTTCAGAGAGAAAAAGAAAAGAATAATAGCACTCTTCCAATACATGGATGCAGGCTTCTTCAAAGAGAATGACCCAAAGGTTATTTTCATGGCAATTCAAAATAATAACTACAAATAGAATTTGGGGCAGACTACCTAACATTAATAACAACCTGTGTTCAACCATAGGACCCTAGCATACAGTCCCTCCTACTCTCAGAAACTAAGCAGGATTGGCCTGGTTATTCCTTGGATGGGAGTCCTCCTGGGAGTACTGGGTGCTGCAGGCTAGGGAGAAGGACCTGACATCTACTTGCACAGCCATCTGTCATCGAAAACCCCATGAATAGCAGAGAAGCCCTGATAACAGGGCTCAGCATGGTACTTTGTTGTGTACTGTTTCATCTATTGTACATAGGGTCACTATGAGTCAGACCCAACTTGATGGTGCTCCACAACAATAACAACTTGTGCTCAAAATGTGTGTGTGTGTGTGGGTGAAAAATTAATTGACAAATACCATAAGAATAGCCAAAAGTTTTGTCAATGAAAAGAGTCTCATGTAAATTCTTACTTTAGCCATACTTGTTTAGAAAAAGTTGTACCTATAGGCATATAAAGGACTGGGGTTTAGCCCAGTTGGTAGAGCACTGCTCTGCACTCTCTGAAGACACATGTTTGATCCCCAGCACCACAAAACTGGGAGGAGGATATGACAATCCACTCCTGAAAAAAATCAGGCATTAAAAACTCTATGAGGTTTGCTATGAGTCGGACTCTACTCCAGGGCACCTAATAATGTATATAGCCTGCAGCTGTACCACTGTGATGTCTGATCCTGTCAGATCTCGGAAGCTAAGCAGACTGGGGACTCATTAGTGCTTGGATGGGAGACAGCCTGGGAATACCAGGTGCCATAGGCTTGGGAGAAGGACCTGGAAACCCCTTACTCCCCCCAAAAAACAATCAGCCATTGAAAACTCTCTCAGTAGCAGATAAACACTATCAATAGAGTTTCACCTGTTGTACATAAGGTCAGGTGAGTTGGACACTGACCCCAGCACCTAACAACAACAACATAGTCATATAAACAATAGCAGCATCTTCCCTGGAGCTGCCTGTGCTGATAAGTGCCCCCCTGCCCTATGCATTTGTGGACTCTCTGCTGCTGACTGTGCTTATTAGACTTCCTTCCACTTGTATCAAGACCCAAGTATTCCCTCACCTTGCCTGAAACCACCAACTTGCCTTTGCCATGGTACCACAATTTCATACAGGGCTCAACTTCTGTCTAAATTCCTATCTTTGTAAAATCAGATAATCACTTTGGGACAAAACCACTGCATGCTAAACTTACAAAATTCAAAGGCCTTCTGAACTTAAGCTTCAAAATGTCTCTATCATGCTTCAAGAAGCCTTGTACACCTCTACCCATCACCAAAGTCATTAAATTTTGTCTACTGAGTAAAGTCTCTGCAGGTTGTCCAGCCAGGGTTAAGTCAACCTTCATGGCAGTGTGGAGTTAGAAGAAAAATGGTTAGATTTGAGATAAACTTTGGGCATAGTCCAAATAGCTTGATGATAAATTAGAGATAGAATGTGATTTAAAGTAAAATGATTTAAGAATATTTTCAAGTCATATACCTGAGCAATGAGGTCAGTGGCATTTACTGAGATGAGAAGACTGGGTGAAAATCAGGTCTTAACAGGGTGAGAGCAATCAAAAGTTCAGGTTAGGATATATTAAGCTTAAATGTCTACTCAGTGGGGAGTTCAGAGGATAAATTGAGGGTGAAGATGTAAGTCTATGAGTCTTTAGAATTAGCAGTGAGATGGTGTTGATGTAAAGATACAAGAATAGATGAATTTACATAGATTAGGTACAGAATGTAGCTACAGAAAATGTCTACCTACCATGCCCTAGGCCACTCCTTCCCGTTTTTCATTTTTGTAATATATTTTAATTTTAGGTAATATACAATAACTATACATATGTATAAGCTACAGTATGGCATTTGAATAATGTATAAAATATGAAATAATCAGATCGGGTAAGTGCCACATCTATGACTTCAAATTTTTATCATTTCTTTGTGTTGGAAACTTTCAAAATCCTGTCAACTATCTATTTTGAAATATTTAGTGAATTTTTTTCAACCATAAATTTGCTACTCTGCTGAGTCAATGCTTCTTAATCATTGATGTTAATAACAAAAAAATTGGAATCTTATTAAAATGGAGATTCTGATTCATTAGTTCTGAAAGGAGGCCTAAGATTCTTCATTTTGTCAAAGTTATTGATAATGCTGCCTGCAGCGTTAGCCCTGTGGCATCCAATCCAGTCAGATCTTGGAAGCTAACTAGGGTTGGGCCTGGCTAGTACTTGGATGGAGACCACCTGGGAACACCAGGTGCTGTAGGTTTGGGAGAAGGACCCGGCAACCCACTCTCAAAAATCAATCTGCTATTGAAAACCCTGTGAACAGCAGAGAAGCATTGACAATAGTGTTTTGCCTGTTGTATGTAAGGTCCCTATGAGTCCGATACTGACTTGATGGCACCTAACAACACTATGCCTACAGCCCTACGACTGTGACATCCGATCCTGCCAGATCTCAGAAGCTACGTAGGGTGGGACCTAGTTAGTACTTGGGTGGAGACTGCCTGGGAACATCAGGTGCTGTAGGCTTGGGAGAAGGACCCGGCAGGTTCGCCTGTGGTGCGCATGGTCGCTATGAGTCGGATACGGACTCTGCAGCACCTAACTACAACATTGATGCTGCTGCTCCATGAACCACAATTTGTGTTCAAGACTCTGACATATTCAGATATCCAGAAGTGAGGAAAAAAAAAAAAAAAAGTACCCAATGAAGCAAACCAAGAAAGAAAGAAAGATTAGAGGAAAACCTTCAATTGCTGATATAAAGAGTTATTTAAATATTGAGCCACTTGAATTCCTTGGGTTGGATCTCTGTTTCCTAGATTTTGAAGAAAAGTATTTTGACTTTGAATTCATAGGGGAGAATATGTATAGTTTCCTTTTTTTTCTTTTATCTTTAAGGAGTTTGGTATTAATTTTATGTTGAATTTATAAATTATTGAAATTTATTATATGTTTGATATTAAAGAAAAACTTAAACTATATTAAAGTATTTAAAACTTACTTAGAATTCAGCTAAACCATCTGTTTCTAGTGATTTTTAAAAGTCTTTTTAAGGTAAATTCTAGTAATTTTTGTTTTTTGTTTTTCTAGGAAAATACAAAATCCTTGATGTTTTTCAAACATAGTAGAGTTTCAATTAGTAATCTCTTATAATTCTACAATATCTCCTGTTTGCTTGTGTGTGACTTGCTATCTTTACTATCCTTAAACTTATTTATATTTTTCTCTCAATAATTTTTGAGGAAAAAATTATTTTGGGGAAAAATCAGTATTCATAATTTAAAAATATAAAAAATAAATTATATTTATTTAATCTTAATTTTTACCTGTGTAATTTCTTCTTTTCTTTCATTTTAGTTTATGTTCTTGGTGTATTTTCATTTACCCAGATTGGTAGTAACTTTCTTTTGTTTTTCAATTTTTAAAAATCTTTTGTGGTCACTAAGCATTCATGGGCTGAAGTTTACTTCAGTTGGTAGAGTGCTGCTCTGCATTCTCTGAGTGCCCAGGTTCAAATCCTGAGAACCACAAAAATGGGAGGACCTGGCAAACCATTCTTGAAACAATCTTGAAACAATCAGTCATCGAAAACCCTATGAGCAGAGAAGCACTGACACAGTACTGGGCTTGAAACAGGCAGGGAATGTTTTGTTCTGTTGTACATAGGGTCACTATGAGTCAGACCCTTCTTGACTGCACCTAAGTTGGGGCTGGCATTTAGCTCAGTTGGTAGAGTGCTATGCTGCACTCTCTGAGGACCCACGTTCTATCCCCAGCACCACAAAATACAGGAGAAGGCAATCCACTCCTGAAGCAATCCTGAAGACAATCAGCCATTGAAAATCCTATAAGAGTCTCTATGCGTTGGACTCCATTTGGCAGCACCAAACAACAACAACAATACCAACAACAACAGGCATACCTGATTTTTCTGGTTACAATTTTTCCTGAGATCTGCAGGTTTTATTTGAAATGTTTGTGTTTTATTCCCCCTTTTTCTAAATACTTTATAATTTCTCTTTTTAAGTATTCTTTAATCAAGGGATTAGAAACAGTCATATTTCTTTACCTCTTTAGTTATTTCTATTTTTATTGGATAATAGTCATACAATGTGGCCTATGAAGTCTCTATAGCTTTATTGTTTTAAGTTTTACTCTGTATCCTATAAATTGTACAGATTTTCTGGATATCTGAGAAAATGTTAGCTATTTGAGAAAAACACTCTGAAGTGTATTGACTGAGTTACTTAAGTATCTGATTTGATTTTTGTTTGTGTAAATCTGTCTAATTATGAAAGCAGTATAGTAAAGACTTTTATTTCATTTTTTTTCAATTAACTTTTCCTTACATATGTGCTTAACTGAAATTTGGTGTTACTACAGATTTGACTATAATGCAGAACTGTCCAATGCAATCTTCAATAATGAAAGCATTCTGTACCTGTACTGTCCAATATAGTTGCCATAGTCAGAAGTGACTTTTGAATACTTCAAATAGGGCTGGTACAACTATAGTTTAGATTTTATTTCATTTAAATTCACTTAAACATATATTTATACATATGTAACAGGCATTATAGAACGGGATAGTATAGTATTTTCTTCATGAACTTTTATCATTAAATAATATTTGTATTTGTTTTGTTTAGGGCTCATATTAGTTTCTTTTGTCTCCCATGATAAATTAGCACAAAATGGGTTGAAGAAAAAATAGAGATTTTCTCAATCAGGAAACTAGGAATCTAAAGACAAGCAATTGGAAGAGTTTGCTCTGAATCACTAGGAAGAATTTTTCCGTGTGTCTTCCAGCTTCTTGTGCTTGCCAGGAAGCCCAGCAATCCTAGTCTCATGCTGCATCACTCCAGTCTCTGCCTCTGTCTTTACATGGCCCAGATTTAAATATATTAGCACATTATACTAAATTGTATCCCTTCCAAATAAAAAGTCCCAATTTATTCTCCTCCCAGCTTCATATCATGTACTTTTTAGATTTGGCTGAATTTCATCACAAAATGTTGCATCAAGTTAGAGTTAGTGCTATGCACTGAATGTTTGTGTCCTCCCAAATTTCATCTTTTGACATTCTAACCCTTATTATGATGGTATTTGCAGACGTGGCATTTGGGAAGTGATTAGGCCATGATGGTAGAGCTCTCATAAATGGGAATTTGTGTGTGTGTGTGTCTCTCTGTGTGTGTGTTTGTGTTTGTGTGTTCGTAAAATATATGTCAGGAAATTCCCTTACCTCTTTTACCATGTGAGGAAACAGAAAGAATATAACTATCTATGAACCAGGAAGAGGGCTCTCACCAGACACTAAATCTGTTGGTACCCTTGTCTGGGACTCTCCAGCATTCAAGACCAACAGAAATAAATGTTTATTCTTTACTTGGTGCCACATAATTTCAACAACCACAACAATAACTTTAAACCATAGAGTCTTATATTTGTTATAGTAGTCTGAAAGGACTAAGATAGTTGGTTTCATCTAAATGGATTTTTAAGCATGCCTGGAATACTCCAAAGTCAGACGTGTTTTTTATTTTTTTTATTATTATTTTTTAAACAAAGTAAAAGAGTCATGGAAACATCCTGTACATATGTAAATACAAGACACTTTTGTTCAACTTAGACATTGTTTTAGTTAACTAAGACTACCATAAAAAATTTACCACAACCTAAGCCAAGTGCGGTGGCACACATCTGTAAACCCAGTGACTCAGGAAGTAGTGGCAGGAGGATCGCAAATTCACGGCCAGAGGCAGCCTGTGTGATTCTGTAAGACCCTGTCTTAAAATAAAAAATTTAAAAAAGGGCTTAGGGTGCTGCTCAGAGATAGAACATATGCAAAATATGTGCAAAGCCATGTGTTCAATCCCCCAGTACTGTAAAAAACAATAAAGAAAGAAATAGCAAGCCACAATCTAGATGGATCAAAACTAAACAAAAAAGAGAAAAAAAAAATTATCTCACATTCTGGAGGTTGGGTGTCCAAAATCAAGGCATGGGAGAGAAATGCTCCCTCTAGAGGCTCTAGGAAAGAAAACTGTATTTTGCTACCTCTTGATGGCTGCCAGTAATTCGCCTCAGCCATAACATGGCCTGTTTCCCTCTATATCTTCTGTTTCTTCAAATCTTTCTCTCCTTCAAAGGACACCAGTCATCCTGATCCAGTCTAATCTCATTTTAATTTGATTATGGCTGCAAATATCCCACATGTAAATAAGCTGACAGTCACAGGTGCCAGGGTGTAGAACTTCAACATATCATTTTGGGGAACATGTTTAATCCCACATTAGGCAGCAACTGAGTTCCAGGGCTAAGGTTGGTGCCTAGGCTTGAGACTGGTCTGAAATCTGAAGGAACCTCTGTGAGCCACTTCATCTTCTTCGGTTTCACTCAAGACTTAACCTCTTTGTGACAACTGATCCTTCTCGAAATGACATCCTGGGCTGGGATCATTTTCTGTGAAATGGAGCCACCTGCCAATTCTACTTCCCTGCATTTTGAAGATAAACACATAATTAAAAAAAAAATCCACACAGTTACCAAAACTAATTATATCCCAGGATGCGACAGGATTGTGCCGTGCACTCTCCTCAATCACTGGGCTATTTCAGTTGTGTTAAGAGGCTCTGCACAGAGAGAAGAGTGGCATGTGCTCATTAAGATAAGTGCCTCATTTCATTATAGCCTCAGAAATACAAGTTTCAATACATTCTTTGCAGGAGCAAATCATATTTCTCACACTTTTCAATACATGTATAGATCCAAAGTCAGAGTCAAGATAATACCATTGGAGTAAAACCATCACAATTTCATTTAATCTTTCTTTCCTGGATGGAGGTTAGAATTGCTTACAGTTAAGAAAGAAAAATAAGAGAATATCAGTGTTTTCATTTGTCAACAAGCATTTATTGAGCAACAACTATGTACCATACCTCATTCTGGGTATCTAGGATATGTTCGTGAAAAAACAAACAAAGCCAGAAATACATTTAAAAGAAAGAGTAAATGTAGGCCTGGGACTTTGTAAAACTTGACTCTCCTTAACATTTCACTGTTTATTTTCTTTTATTTATCTATTTCTGCTAACATCTATTTCTGTTAGTATTAGATGTTATTGATTTCTTGTTAATTGAATCTTTGGAATCAAAATGTGTAATGATTGAAATGGTTTTGTTTTTGCACTTTCTAGGGAGTTGAATTGAGGGCCCCTTATATACTTTTTGCAAGTCCTCTGCCATGGAATTGCACACTCAACCCACCTACCTTCCTTCCTTCCTTCCTTCCTTCCTTCCTTCCTTCCTTCCTTTTCTTTTTTTCTTTATTTTGAAACAAGGTTTTCCAAAGTTATGAAGGCTGCTTCTAGCCTCAAATTCACAATCCTTCTACCTCAGCCTCTTAAGTCACTGTGATAATAGTCATGTACCAGAGTTCTTGACTAAATTGAAATATTTCTACAGTGGAAAAATTTGTGTTTACATCTCAAAATTTTTATGTATTATAACCAAAATGATATGCTTAAGATAAAAAAAAAGCCGTTGTCTCTTCCATCAAGACCTAATGAAATTTACTCTTTGAAGTTGGTAGCCTTAAAAACATTTCTTCCAAGTATTTCAGTGACTCCCTGTTTAAAGCACCAGGAGTAGTGGAGAATATTCATACATTTAGACTTTGATTTCAATATGTTTTTTGACTTTTTGAATCAGAAAGAAAAACACAGGAACAGAAAAATGCACATCTATTACAATATATTTGATTTTATTTTCCCTTTAATTTCATTCTATTTTAAAGTTGTGAGTCCTATTTTCCTATCACTGATTATAAACTCCATGAAGTTAAGAAGTGCACCTTTTATAATTCCTACATTCCCAGTCTTAGAGTGGATACTCAATAAGTACTTTTGAAAACTAATATGTTTCATTAGGCAATTCCTAGGATTTCATAATTATTTACATTTTATCAAATGCGTTTATTTGGTTTATCCAATAAAACCAAAGCTATGAATTTAAGATATTGAATGCCATGGTTTAAATGCTTGTGTCATCTACAAATTTCATGCCAGACCTTAAGCCACAATGTAATAGTATTAAGAGGCAACACTTTTGAAAGTGATTAAGACATGAGAGCAGAGCCATCATGACTGGGATTAGCTACCCTATAAAAAGGCTGGAGGTAGTGAGCTAATCCCTTTTTCCCCTTCTACCTTCTGCTTTCCACCTTCCACCTTTCACCACAGGAAGTCCTCTGTGAAGGATGTAGCAACAAATCACCATCTTGGATGCAGAGAGTAGCCCTCATCAGCCACTGAATTTACTGGTGCATTGATCTTGGACTTCTCAACTTTTAGAGCTTTAAGAAATAAATTTCTTTACTATATGAATTATGCATTTTGTTAGAGTGGCACAAATGGACTGACATGTGTGATGTTCTTGATTGCCTGATTGGATTGAGAGTTGCCTATGAGATTAGGAAAACACACTTTTAGATGTGTCTATGAAGGCATTTCCAGAGATGATTAGATCATGAAGGCTTTGGCCTCTGACCAATAGCTTAATCCACTGATGGGTTGAAATTTGAGTAGACTTTTAGAAGCAGTGAAACTGGGGGATGTCAGGTGTAGTTGAAGTCAGTGGATTTTAGGGAGCATGACTTTGAAGAGTATACCTTGGCTCTATATCTCCTCATTCTCCTCCTCCTCTTCCTCCTCCCCTTCCCCCTCCTGCACCTCCTCCTCCTCCCCCCTCCTCCTCCTGCTGCTGCTGCTCCTCCTCCTCCTCCTCTTCCTCCTCCTCCTCCCCCTCCTCCTCTTCTTCTTCTTCTTCTTCTTCTTCTTCTTCTTCTTCTTCTTCTTCTTCTTCTTCTTCTTCCTCTTTTCTTCTTGCCTCCTTCTCTCTCCCCTAATTAAATCTATCACTGCTTCCTGGCTGTCATGAAGTGATCAGCTCTGTTTCATCACATCTTCTCTGCCATGATATTCTGATGATATTCTGTCTCACTGCAGACCCAAAGCCAGAAAACTATGGCTGAAGCCTCTGAAGGTGTGTAAATTATTCTTCCCTTAAGTAGCTTTTCTGGAGTATTTATCATAGCAGTGAAAAATTTGACTAACACCTGCTAAACATTCTCTTCTCTTTTCATGCTAAATACACAATATATTTGACTTTTTACTAATACCAACAAAGTAGCACAGAATTTTAAGCCTAGAATGGAACTTCAAGAAGCTAAATCTCCATTCCCTATTTCTTTAAGGGCTTGGTTTGCCTTGCCACAACTTTCTATCTGAATTATCTCTTGTTAAATATTTATGTCACAAGTTGCTGTAATTGTTAAAAATATTTCCCTTAAGCAAAGTGAAAATGTGCTTTTCCATGATAATTACCAGTAATAAGCTTGTGTCAAGAAAGTTAAGTGTTTTTACTTCATGTGCTGGGCATGTTCTAATGTGGTTTTTATGATCATTGCTTCCTGGTATTTACTTCTGATATATAACTTCCTGTTTATAACTATAATGTGACCTTCAACTTGCTTTAACCAATAGAATATAGCAAAAGTGGTAGGATATGTGGAATTACATATATCTTATTATATTGCTTAAGATTGTTGTGTCTACTTGGTAAGGAGAGTCTGTCTCCCTTACTGCCTTTGAGTAAAGAAGCTGTCTTGTTGGGAAGGTCCATATATATGGCAGAAAATTGTGGGTGTTCTCAGACATTCAGCAAGCAGTTGCAGAATCTGTCCTGCCCTCCCCATAAGGAACAAACAACTGCCCACAATCATGTGAGCTCAAAAGCAAATCCTTCTCCAGTGGAGCTTCTGGTGAGAACCCAGCCCCAGTCTGCATCTTTATGGAAGCCTTGTGAGATTCTGAAGAAGATCCAGTGTTATGATTTGAATATGAAATGTCACCAAAAAGGCTCATGTATTGAAGGCTTGGTTCCTATCTCATGCATCCAATCATTGAGAGGTGATTCGACACAAGGGCTCTGACCTAATCAATGGATTAACCCACTGATAGACTCATAATTTGATGGTATTATTTAGACTGATGGTAACTTTGGGAGGTGAGACCCAGTTGGAAGATATAGGTCACTGGAGTTGTGTCCTTGGGGGATATTTTCCCTGGCCTCTTCTTCTCCCTCTCTGTCTCCTAGCCACCAAGAAGTAAGCAAATTGCTCTGCCACATCCTCCTGCTGCCAAGATGCTCTGCCTCACCACAGGCACAGAAACCATAGAGATAGCTGAGCAGGGACTGTAACCTTTGAAACCATGAGCCAAAAAAAAAAAATTCATTCTTTTAATTGTTTCTTTTAATTATTTGTCATAGTGAAGAAAAACTAACACACTCAAGTTGTTTCCAGGCTCCTGATCCACAGAAAGTATGTAATACTATGTGCACATTATTTAAATTTGTAGTAATATGGTTAGGCAAGAATAAATAACTCTTACAAGAACATATCATGTGAAAATTCTAAGCATTTAAATTTTCTGGGTTAATAAGGTTAAGGTTTCTTCAGCCATACATGGACTGAGCAGCAATAAGTTCCATGAGGTTTTAGTGAGGTTTTCAGTGGGCTTGATATGGGAAGAAATAGCACATCTGCCACTTAGAATCCATCCTGCCCTAATTTATACTTTGTGAGACTAGAAAGAACATGAGAAATGTTTCTGCATGTCAGTTCTTGTACTCGCTATCAAGGCTATAGGAAAAAGATTGTAAAGAACACAAAGAGGAAAGAAATATGGGTGAAATGGGCTATGTGAAAGTGTTCATGTGTGTATTATATAAAAGGTTGTGATTGGAGCAAACTGTCCTGACCTGAAAAGCTCAAGCCCATGTCTAAAGTACTCAGCTGCCCCAAGGCTAAAGAAAATTGTATCTGTGTAAGATACAGGTCCAATATTACCAGTTCTAACAAGTTTTCTATAGAAACTGAACGTTTCAGTTTTTCATGTATTTTCCACTCTTTAAACATTGGCTCATTATTTTATATGCAAGTACTATACTGTTTTTCTAACTATTTTAGATATCCAGCTGTAGAGCCACAGCTCTACCAGTGTGCCTTCCACTACAGAATTCAGAGTTCACAGTTTGGCCCACTATGTATTATTATTCTTACTACTACAATTCACTTCTATTCATGTGAAACACAGTTATGAAATAATCACCATCAATTTAACTTGTTTTCAGGCTTATATAATTAAGTAGTGGAATTAATGTCTGAGGATAGAGGATATGGAAAGTATAATATTGGGTTAATGACACTGAAAGCAACTCTTTACTCTCAATATTCTGCACATAATTGCAAAGTCGATGAGAATTGTTTCTGAATTTATGCAGTTGGACCAATGAGTTACTGAAACCAAAATCATGATATGTATGTAGGAGTATATAATCCATGTCAAAATCTTTATTTTCCTTCAATGGTCACTAAGATAGTCTAATTTAATGACATGATTACTGTTTGGACAACTCTTAGTGACTACATGCCCATTCTCTTCATGCTATTGCTGGAGTATAAGCTCTAACATAAACTTTGAAAATCAATAAGGAAAGATATCATGCTCTTGTTTCCTCAAAACTTGTAATATATTGGACACACTGAATATAAGACAAATATTTATGAATATACCACAGGTTTATCATACAGCGTGGCCCCCCAAAATGTTAGCAGATAGTAACTTCACCATTGTGTTCACTCTTTCTACAAGTTCAATCTGTGAACCAACTTCTTTTTGTAGATGAAATATTTGAATGGTCACAAAGATTTTTAGGCATTCAGCTAATAAATCAGTTTTTCATTAGTCTGAGGCTGTGATTTCAATCTACAACACCACAAAAATGGGAGAAGGACCTGGCAGTCTACTTCTGAAGCAATCAGCCACTGAAAACCCTGTGGATAGCAGAGAAGCACCAGCAGATATAGTACCTCTTTTTTTCTATTATAGGTAGGGTCACCAGGAGTCAGACTCGACTTGGTGCCACCTAACCACAACAAAAAATACACTGGAAATGTTAAAATGCCTAATAAGTTGTACATCCAGTTTGAGCCTATTTCCTTTGCAAATCTCTCAATGGAGTTTCTAACACTTCACTGTGAAATGTAAGGGGATTTATATTGTTTTATTGACCTTAAGTGTATCACCTAAGACCATGGGAAAATTGTATTTAGCACCATTTTACTAATGTGATGAAAACAAATATAAGAATATATAAAGTTTTGAGGTGAAATATTTTAAGTTAGAGGAGTCTATCCACATTTGGTAGGTAAATAATGAAATTGCACTCTAATGAGCACTTATAGTGCATATGGCCTCTATTAATCTTCACAAAAAAATTTATAAAAATTTGAAACACCTGAGTAAGATTATCTATTCAAGTCCCTATGTATTTTCACCTCTGTCTGCTCTTGGAAAGTGTTGATCCTCTCCAATACCCATTTGTACAGTTTCTCCATTTCTAAATTTGAGTTAGTGATAGCAACTAGCATATAAGTGAGCAGTCTATGCCAAGGTACTGTCCTATATGTTTTATATGGATTACTTAACTTGAAAGTTATGATAACCTTGTAAAGTCAATATTTGCAATTTTCCTAATGAGGAAAATTTATTAATGAGGAAAGTGAAGATTAAAGTGGCTAATAAGTAGGTTCCAAGTGTTACCGGTATTAGACTATCAGAAATTTGCTTCTAAAGCCCAAGATTTTAAATAGTTTATCCTCTCCCTCACTTACTGTGGTTATGAGTAAATGGCATAATGCTCATAAAATAATAAGAGCATAAAAAGTTCTCAACTTTTTAAAATAAAAATTGACTGTTATTTCCCATATTATTTTATCCAAATATTTTTCATAAGAATGTATGACTTTCTTGTCACAAAGACTTGTGTTTTCAGCATTGCATTTTTCAGGGCTCCAATGAATTGGATTTGGCTATTAATAGGCAAAGGAAAGAGATGTTCTTCCTGTTCCATCTGTGGCTCCCTTTGGAATTGGAGAGCAGCTCCTGAGATCAGTAGAGCCAACACCACGTGGTCATTCCTAATAGCAGTGCTATTTACAGTTGGTTTCCTTTGCTTTTAATGAGAGGAAACTCCTTTCCAATTTGAACAGCAATTCTCCATGGATTCTGCCTGCAGTGCAATGACAGCTAGACCTCACTCCAATTACTGAGAAGCAGCTAGTAGCCGGTGAAATTTCACAGGGCTTGCAAGGTTATATTGACATTGAAATTTAGATTGATCCTCACCTCCTTTCTTTTACAACCCACATAGTCCTTTAGGGAATGCAGGAGTTGTAGGTAAGAGGTCATACTTTCCTGCATGATTTCTTATTGTTGGAACTAGCACCAATGCATGCCAGGGAAACCACAGCAAATCCTTGCAACTGTTCTTAGTAAAGTGCGATATAATGGTTGTCTAACTCTCAAACTGGCATTTTTCATACAAACTGTATAAATTGACCAAAAAATAATTTACAACACAATGCATGCTGATATCATTGTGTGATATGTCCAGTAGATAAACTGAGAGATTTCTTATATGTACAATAGATACCAAACGAGGTAAGAGTAGAAATTTAAAATTGTGGAATGGTATCACATTTAAGCTTTGTAAAAGAATTTGGAATCATGACTGCAAAAAGAGGCTTGAGGATGTTACCAAGAGGAACTCAAAATTTAAACTGTTTTTGTTGGCTACAGAAAATGAATAGAGGTGGTTTGGATACTAGCAGCCTTAAGAACAGGAGCAACATATGTTGCTGTTGTTGTTGTTTTTAGGTGTTGTCAAGTCGTGTCCGACTCATAGCGACCCTCATAGGGTTTTCATTGGCAGATTATTTTGGGATTGCCTTGGGAGTGGGTTGCCATATCCTTCTCCCATTTTTGCAGTGCTGGGAATCGAACTTGAGACCTCAGAGACTGCAGAGCACTGCTCTACCAATTGAGCTAAATCCCAGCCCAATCCTAACATATAGTGTTTTGTTTTTTAAATCAGTCTGTAGCAGAAATGTGTGTGTGCACATGCATGTATTTAAGCAGGCAGCTATGTTGGTGTGGGGAAGACGACACAAAATTAGAAGATCTTCATTGGAGAACCAGCTTTCCTCTTGGCTATTACCACTTAGAAAAATCATGTAATTTTATGGGCCTATTTTAAATCAAGTGGAGATGGTAATGCCTCTTTTTTGCCCTAAGAAATATATTAAATCAGAGATATAAAAGTGCCTAGTGTGGAAACGTATTCATTGCAATGGTAGTTTCCTTATCTTTCCCTTGGAAAATGAGGTCATGTGTTCTGTGAGGTCCTCAAAGACATAAGAAGTCATAAATCCCTCATAAATGAAAGATTTTATTTATTTTCCTTAAAAAAATCTGAGAAGATACTATTGTTGAGTAGGTCTCTAATGTGTTTATAGGCAGCATATTTGAAAACTTAATAATTTCTTATTAAACATAGCTCACATTACAGGTAGTATTCAAACCCTGTTTCACCCTTATCATAACCCCATTAATTAGGATATTATTGTTATTTTCTTTTCCAGATAAAGAACACTGAGTCATGAAAAGGTAAAATACTTAAGACCAGGTGTCCCTTAGATTCTCAGCTTCTGCTTCTATGAATTGTGTATAATATTAGCACCAACTTTTAGATGAATATTAAATGTGACACTATACCTACATTGTGCAATGTATGTATTTAATAAATACGTATTTAAGTATTTAATAATTACTCACCACTACTATAACTACTACTATAACTACTAACTACTACTACTAACTACTATGATACTCCAGTAATTAAGGATTTAATAAGTGCTAACTTTCAGTACCAATTCTTAAGATTACAAAAGTATCCAGAAGTTAATTTAGAGGATCCATTAAGGAGTAAATTTAATACTAGAAACAATACCCATAATAACAAGGACTTTTATAAAATTTTTTAAAATTTTGCATGTAATGAGGAAACCAAAGACAGGCAGTCCAGCTGATGTACAGAGAGAATCTCAGGGTCCTGCTATGCTTTTTAAGGTCTCAAGATGCCTGTCAGGATTTCAGCCACCAAGAGCTGAGCTCGGGCTAGTAGAAGGGAAAGGAGAAAGATCTAAAGCACATGGCAGTTTAGATACCCCACTTTTATGATTTCCCCAAAAGCTAGCTGAAGGCTGAAGCATTTTCTTAGTAAAATATTATTGCATGACCACAATGGTGGTGATATGAATAAGTAGAGTGGTTATTGGACAGTCAACAAGCCATCCCTGCCATCCATGCTTAAAGGGATCAGCTTCAAAGCAAATCTCAAGCCAAAAACTCTCTAAAATCAGCTCTGGGAATTTGACTCAAAATGCACAGGTTGCCCTAAAACTTGAAAGCCAAATTAATTTATTAACAAGGAATTGGTTATGCATCTTTACAAAATATGAAGTTATTTTTGAGATACTGGGAGTTGAAGCCAGGGCCTCACACTTTCATGCTTTGCAAGTGCTGGACCACTGAGCTGCACCCCCAGACCATTTTTTATTTCCTTTTGAGACAGGGTCTGGCTAAGTTATGCAGACTGCCTGTGGTCTCAAACTTGCGATCCTCCTGCCTCCACCTCCTGAACCACTGGGAGTACAGGTGTGTGCCACCACACCAGTGAAAAACAAGAACATTTTGAATTAAAGTGTATCAATCATGGTGAAGTTGCTATGCATTTTTTCAATTGTCACATGTTAAATGAGATGTTCTTATTTACCAAATACACTATTTTGAGCAGAGTTTTAAATGTGAGTAAGCTCTTACCCCAAGTGTGCACTTAGATATTGAGACAAATTATATAAATATAATATTGACAGCATTAGAAGAGGAGTCAGTATACTGGATATCAGTTTTGCAGATGTTGAGTTTAGATAACATTTTGTGACTAAAGACTGTATCAAGTTCCTGAGGGTACTGTAACAAAGAACCACAAATTCAATGAATTAAAACAACATAAATGTGCTCTCTCACATATCTAGAGTCTTGTTGTTGTTGTTAGGTGCCATCGAGTCGGTATCCAACTCATAGTGACCCTCATAGGGTTTTCAATGGCTGTTTCGGGATTGCCTTAGGAGTGGATTGCCAGGTCCTTCTCCCATTTTTGCGGTGCTGGGAATTGAACTTGGGACCTCAGAGACTGCAGCGCAGCACTCTACCAACTGAGCTAAATCCCATTCTGAAATCAAGCTGTCCTTAAAAAATGAAAGTCTGAATAGCCAGGTCTTCTTTTTTCTAAACTAGTCAAAAGTGTTATGTTGGTTTTCAAATGATAATTCTCAATTTTGACAGTGAGAGAACAACTGTACTCATAAGGAATCTGTCCATGGAACAGGAGAATGTTGTTTGAACAGAACAAGGGAACACTGCCTAGTTTAAAGTCAAGAGTGGTGTTTATCACAGATGGATCATTTCACCATACCTCTTCAATCTATAATACAAGAAGCTGGACTTTATGAAGAAGAACAGGGTATCAGATTTGGAGAAAGGCTCATTAGCAACTTGTATTATGCAGATGACACAACTTTTCCTGCTGAAAATGAAGAGGATTTGAAATATTTACTGATGAAGATAAAAGAACACAAACTTCAGTATGGTTTCTGCCTCAACATCAACAAAACAAAAAAAACCCTTACAACTGGGTCAGTATGCAGCTTTATGATAAATGGAGAAAAGATTGAGGTTGCCCAAGATTCTGCTTTACTTGGTTCTGCAATCAACATCCATGGAAGCAACAGTCATGAAATCAAAAGATTCACTGCATTGGGAAAAGCTGTTGCAAAAGACCTCTTTAATGTGTTGAAAATGAAAGATGTCCCATTGAAGAAGAATCATGCCATGGTATTTTCCATCACATCATATGGATATGAAAGTTGAACATTGAATAAGGGAGATAGGAAAAAAATTGATGCTTTTGAGTTGTGGTGCTAAAGACAAATATTGAATATGCCATGGACTCCCAAAAGAACCAATCGATCCATCCTAGAAAAAGTGCAACCAGAGTGCTCCTTTGAAGCAAGGATGGCTAGGCTGCATTTTACATGTGTTGGACATGTTGTCAGGAGGGACCAATCCCTAGAGAAGGACATCATATTTGGGAGAGTGGCAGGTCAATAAAAAGAAGGAAGACTCTGAACTAGATACACTGACACAGTGTTTGCAATAGTGAGCTTAAACTTGAAAAGATTATGTGCCTGACACAGAATTACAGTGTTTCATTCTGTTGTACATAGGATCACTGTGAGTCAGACACAACTTGAAGGCACCTGAGAGTAACCACAATTCTCAATCTGAAATAATCATTATTAATTAGAAATAATTTGTATTTTGTTAATTATTTAGCAGATTTATAGTAAATAACAAAGAAAGGCTAATGTGGAAAATTCAATTTATAATCACTGGATATGTACTCACAAATTGTTTGATGCCTTTGAGTCATATCCAACTCATAGCAACCCTCATAGGGTTTTCAATGGCTGATTGTTTTGCAATTGCCTTAGGAGTAGATTGCTACATCCTTCTCCTATCTACTTGTAAGTACACACCAAAATATATTTCTGGAAAAAAATCACAATTCTAAATTATAAACTCAAGCACATACAGTCACGGAGACAAAGACATCCTTGACTTTAATAGAACCTGCAGCATTTTTGACTTTCAGAGTTCTGCATAACAAGGCCATTTCTTGCCAAAGGAATATTTTTTATTATCCAATTTTGCATGTTGAGTTGTTTATAAGTGCCTTGTTGCTAGATGTTTGCTTAAGAGTTTTCTTTTACAACTACAGTTTGATATGAAAATGTGTTCCATGGATCAACCTGGGTGTCTTTAAAGTTACTTTGAGGAGCTTTTTAAAGACTATCTATGTTTGTTTGAAAAAACATAGCTATTGTCAAAGCCTCCTAGGCTGAGTACATGAATAAAGTCTTAAACAAGCTTCCCTTCATATCCTGTCAAGTTTCACATTCTATGTAGGAACTCACTAATGATATGATTTTTCTTTTAAGATTAGTCAACCTGAATTTTGGTGTTAAGAATTGTCTCTAAAATCTTAGTATAAATACCTAATTATGTTGGTAAAAATAATTGGTGTTATTTTCATTTCCTTAAGGAAAAATGGGGGAAATTCTACTTTATACATTGTAAATTATAGTAACCTCTCATAATTATACCAGGTGTCAAAAAGACAAAAAATTAACTGTTCAACCCACCAACAATGTTTTATTGAATGAGTATTCTGAGCTCAGCTTTGTGGCAGAATCTAAGGCTCCATTAAGATTGGCAACTCTAAAGTCTTGAACCTTCTAAATAGGATTTGAGAATTTCCTTATTGGATGATGTATACCCCAGGGGGTTCTATATCTGCTCTATCTCATTCCTACCACTCAAATCAACATGCTGAGTACAATAATATTAATAATCTAACTCAGAATGCCTGTACTTGTAAATCCTAGGATTTCCACCCATAGACTGAGCAAAAAGTGATAAGCTCTGCTGACAATCCTAGCCTAAAGGTGCCATGTCATTTTGGACTTTTCAGACATTTCCAAATTCAAGTAAAGAACATGAAAGTTTCTTAAAGAATAAACAAATATAAGACTCTACCTTGAGCTGGGCACAGTGGCGCACGCCTGTAATCCCAGCGGCTCGGGAGGCAGAGGCAGGAGGATCGCAAGTTCCAGGCCAGAGGCAGTCCGTGTAATTTAGTGAGACCCTGTCTCAAAAAAAAAAAAAAAAGGGCTGGGGGTGCAGCTCAGTGGTCCAGCACTTGCAGAGCATGCAGGTGTGAGGCCCTGGGCTCAACCCCCAGTACTGCAAAAAAGAAAAAAAAGACTCTGTCTTAACACTTGTTAAGGGGACTAAAGGATTATCCATATTTCAGAAGGAACGTGGAGATTGGGATACCACTAGACAATATTATCGTAAAGAAATGCAGAAATTCCAGATTCTGGCCTCAGACTATTTTGAGTATCTGCTTTGCAAGGTTCTTGAAGAACATAAAGCAAAGGAAATTACAGCAAATGAATGTCAATTTACAAGTTGTTTTCCAATCCCACAAATCAATGAAAATCTCTGGTGAGCCAGATTAGACTAAATAAGTGAGCCTAGGGGCTAAATCCAAATTTCGATGTAGGCACACATCTCCTGACAGCCTCAGCAGAAGAAGTGACAGACATATAAATTCACTGCTGTGCACTGACACTTTGCAGTCCAGTGACCTTTCATAAACCTACCCCAATCAACATTCTGGAACCTTTCCAATCAAAATAGTGCTTCTTCTAGGACAGAAGTAAAGACAAGCAGAAGAGGGAGGTCTTGAAAACACTCCCCCTATAGATGAACACTTCTCCATAGACTCTAATCTATGAGATTCATCTACACTCTGCATATGTACATGTATATACACATATACAAGCTTATTCATTTAATGTATCAATTGCTACGCAGTCCACATTTTGAGAGACAGTCTCTATGCTGTATAAGTGAACTTTTAAATAAAAATGAATCATGAAATATTTAATTTGATCTGATTTTATATTCATAGCCTGTACTTTTTTCAAGATATCAAATTTGTAAATCAGAAAATCATGTCTTTAATTTGAACACATTCAGATTTAAAAAAAAAATGTGCTCTTCAGGCATATGAACAAATAATTGCAATACTGTGCCTTAACTGTGTTAGCCGCTAAGCAAGGCAGGCACCTTCAGGGAAAAACTGCTATATCAATGCACCTTCAATGTATCCTTTCCTGTATTTTCAGATAAAACTGTATAACTCAAGTTATGCATTTCCACAGGCAGCCCTGTCTGCCATTTTAACCTTCCAAGCATATGTTCCATGACCTTAGGTAAGCAGGTCCCAAATGGTGTTTGCCATAATCCCTTCTTAATGTATACCACATACTGAGCATACTCTGTATTGTACTCAATTTAGCATGCTTAGGAATGTCCCCACTCCTAAAATACTTTCTTATGTGAATACATGTACACTTGTGAAATAAAATTCCCATGCTTCCTTTGTTTGGGGAAGGCATGCTTTGGAAATTACTCCTGTGCTTTCCTCACCTGCCACTGGCAAGATTGTTCTTATTTTGGTTCACTCATGAAGGTTTCTACAGCCATACCTCCCTGGCATCTGAACTCCTCTGGTCTTGGAATCTAAGTAGGGTAGGGCCTGGTTAGTACTTGAATAGGAGAATGCCTGGGAATATCAGGTGCTATAGGCTAGAGAGAAGGACCTAGCAGCCCACTTCCAACACAATCATCCATTAAAACCCTATGAATAGCAGAAAAACCATTGGCGTAGTGTCAGCCACAGCACAGTGTTGGGTGGTGTTTTGCCTCTTGCACATAGGTTTGTTATGAGTCAAACTCGAGTGGACAGCTCCTAACAACAACAACACCATGGCACCACCAAGGGGCAAACCCATTGCTTTCAGTTGCAACTGCAGGAGCAAGGATATGGTTAAATAAAAGCAACACAGATGAAGGAAGAATTGATTGTGTAGGTGACACAGAGGAGCCAAACCCACAAGGCTTCATTGGGAAACTTCATCTGTTTGCTTGTTTGCTTATTTATTTATTTTATTTTTTGCAGTACTTGGGGGTTGGGGGTTGAACTCAGGGCCAGGAGCTTGTGGGCTTTGTAACTTCTGCACCACTGAGCTGTACCCCCGCCCATTTACCCGTGTTTCCATTTTTTTTCTGTTTTTTTTTTTAACTTTGAGACAGGGTCTTGTTAAATTACACAGACTGTCTCTGATCTCAAACTTGTAATCCTCCTGCCTCTGCCCCTGGAGTTGCTGGGATTATATGTGTGAGCTCCAGCATCTGGCTTCATCTATCTATTTATTTATTAGTATTTTATTTATACATTTTAGTGCAATACTCATTATGTAACTATCAAATCAATATTCTTAATGCTTCCATCTCCTTAAATATTTTATAGAGCAAAATAAACAGAAAAAAATGTAAGAATTTTAGTTAAGCTGAAATGACAGTGTATGCAACCATGGGTTATATGCACTGATATTTTTTTCCTTTTTTGTATTTTCATTGAGTTGTATCCTGCATTTTATATTTTTTCCTCTCCCTCTTTGTCCCTCTATGTTGCTCCCCCTACCCGCTTCTCCATCAATCATTTCTCCCAGTAGTCCTCTCCACCTCATATTGGGTTAACTTGTATTTTCCTTTCTTATAAAAGTATGGCTGTACATTTATCTATGTATGCATATAGGTATATATGCACATTTTTCCCTTTAAAGTAGATTTAGCTCCCACATATGTGCAAGAGCATATTTTTCTTTTTGAATTTGATTATTTTGTTTAAAATGATACTCTCCAGTTCCATACATTTTACTGCAAATGACATAATTTCATTCTTCTTCACAGATGAATAATATTCCATTGTGCATATATACCACTATTTTTCAATGCAATCTTCTGATGATGAATATCTGGATTGATTCCATACCCTCACAATTGTGAAGAGTGCTACATTAAATGTGAAAATCCAAGAGTCCCTGTAGGATGATGACTTATCTTCCTTTGGATATATTCCTAGAAGTGATATAGCTGGATCATATGGTAGTTCTATTTTTAGTTTTCTAAGGTACTTCCACTTTGATTTCCATACTGGCTGAACTAACTTACAGTCCCATCAGTAGTGTAAAAGTTTTCCTTTTTCCCCACATCCTCACCAGCATTTGTTGTTATTTGCTTTGTGTATCTTGGTCATTCTTACTGGAGTGAGATGGAATCTTAGTGTGGTCTTTATTTACATTTTCTTACTGGATAGGAATATTGAGCATTTTTATATAGTTATTGGCCATTTGTATTTCCTCTTTTGAGAAATATCTTTTCAGTTCCATTGCCCACTTTTTTATTGCATTATTTGTGATTTTGGTGTTTAGTTTCTCACATTATTTGTATATTCTTGAAATTCATCCTCTAACATATGTGGAGGATACAAAAAATTTGTCCCATTCTTTGGGCTCTCCCTTTAACTCGATTGTTTCCTTTGCTACACAGAAGCTTTTTGATTTTATGTAACCTCATTAGTTGATTCTTAGTACACTTTTCTGAGGCTCCATCAATTTTGAAGGATAAGTAGAGTTCAAAAAGTAGATGGAGCAAGATATACCTGTTAGAAGAAACAAAATGTTGAAAGGCATAGAAAGGTAAATCAGCATGGTTGGGTTGAGTGGGAGCCAACTATTGATATCTGCATGATCTTATGTCTTGATTAATATGGGAAGAAGGAGAGAAATTTATGTAGTTCTATAACAGAGTAAGCCTAGGACTGTATCTAGCCCAAATATTTACCTTTTCAAGTAATACTTCAATGAATATCTTTGTTCACATGTTCTTTGATCTAACACAAGTAAATCTCTAGGATAAACTTAAGTCTAATTGCCATACAGCCCTGAAATCCAATCATTTCATATCTTGGAAGGTAAACGGTGTCAGGCCTGGTTAATACTTGGATGGGAGAATGCCTAGTAATACTGGGTGCTATAGTCTTAGGAGAAGGACCTGGCACCCAACTCCTGAAACAGCCATCAAAAACCCTATGAATAGCAGAGAAGCACTGACAATAGTGCTGGCCATGATACAACATACCGGTAAGAGTGGACTCCACGGCGGCCCGGGCGGGCCGGCAGGGCTGGGGTCACCCACGTGCTGTTGAAACAAACATTCAGTGTTAATGTTAAAAGAAAAACAGAAGAGTGACACACCCACCCCAACACACTTCTGAGAACAGAGTGAAATAGTGCCTCTCCTAAAGAAGGAAAAGAAAACGGTAAATCCTGCATACACTGGATTTTAAAATGGATACTCATATTTCTTTCACTTTTCATCACCCAAACCTTTGCTATGCCTGAGAGCAACACAAGACAAGATGTGTAATCCTTCAACAGAAAGGGACACCACAATCAAGGATACTGAATATAGATCCAGAAGAACTTCACAAACTTCACTGTACATAAGAAACACCTGGAATTCCTTTTAAAACATGTGTATTCTTAAACTCCATCACAACTACTGAATCAAAGTCTTTGGGTGTGGGCCTAGGCATCTTCGTTCTAGGAGCCTCACTGGGTTTAAGCAGTAGTGCCTTAAGTGTTGCGGTTCTCAGGATTCATTTAGTTTGCTTCTCAAAACTCAAAGGCAGGGGCTATGTGATAGAAGTTTTGGCCTCTCTTCATCTGGAACGTGGTGGGGACTAAGCCACATTACTGACTGTGAGAACTGGCTCCTCAGAATGCTGTGCACACCCACATGTCCAGTGATTCTAGTTCTTCCAGGTTGCTATGAATCATACACTGACAACAAGGTAAATTAGGAATGGTAAAGAAGTTCGGCGGAGTCAAGATGGCGGACAGATAACACACACTTTCTGTTCTGGAGCAATAAGAAGCCTCGATTAGGGGTTTAAAAAAGCCAATTGAATAAATAGAAACAGAGATAATTTAGTTTGAGAGATAGAGAATGAAACTAGGTGTGCACTGAAATCAAGGATTAGGCTTCAGAGGAGCTACACAGTGGCCAGCAGCAGGACGCCGCCATTTCACCATCACACAGAGGATAGAATCCCAGAGACTTGGAGGGGATTTCGCGCACACGCACCCACGGCCTGGACCCAACACGGAGTGCAACCTTGGCAGCACACTCTCACCACGCCGGCGGGACACAGACTGCAGATCCTAGGTGAGTCACCGTGAGGGGGCCCACAAACGCCCTCCATAGCGGCCGCAGAGCGAACGGGGAAGCTGGTGCCAGCGATCTGTGTCTAGAGCTAAGACGCGGCTCCCTTCCCTTCGGTTGTGGCGGGTCAGGCCTACGGTCGCGAACTCCACAGAAAATTGGGTACACATATGCCCGGATCCCAGACACATCAGAGGTGAGCCCAAATCACCCCACTGTGCTGCGGAGAGGTCGGGGGCTTGTGGAGGCGGCTAAGTCGCGCGCGGCCGGGGGAGCTCCTTTTTAGCGGAAACTGGCGGAGCAGTTCACTGCCAGCGGGGTGAAGTTCCGAGCGCGACTACAGCACAGGACAAGATGGCAGGATAGAATCCTGGAGACTCGGAGGGGACTTTGCCCACACACCCAGGGGAGCCGGACCCAACACAGCATGCAACCTTGACATCACACTGTCATCCTGCCCGCGGGACACAAACTGCAAGTTTTCTGGTGAGTCAGCACGGAATCGCACCCTCCCTCCTGTTGTGGCAGTGGGAAACCAGTGCCAGCAGCACACATCCAGAGCTGAAACGCGGCTCCCTCTCTCCTGTTGTGGCGGGACAGTCATGCAGACACAATCTCCACAGACATACAGGCACACATATGCCTGGACCCCAGACACACCAGAGGGGATACTAAGTCATCCCACCGCACTGTGGAGAAAGGTGAGGTCTGCAGAGGAGGCTGAGCACCACGCGGACAGAGTGCTCCTTTCTGGCAGAGTCTTGCGGGACAATTAGATACAATAAGAACAGTTTCTACCGCAATTGCTGTGCATGGCAGACCTACTACAGACTCTCTCTGGGGGGATTGAATATCATCCCACCCATAAGAGGATTTGGTTCTCCCAAGTGGTCTCCCAAGTGGGCGGAAAGCTGTGCTGCGCCCCCAGCCCATATTTTTTACTTTTTGAGACAGGGGCTTGCTGGGTTGCACAGACTGCCTCTGATCTCGGGTTTGTGGTCCTCCTGTCTCTGACCCCCAAGCCGCTAGGATTGTAGGCGTGCACCACCGCACATGACTAGAAGTGTTTAATAAGTGTGTGTGAGTGTGTATGCATGGTTTTGTTTTGTTTTTGTTTTGATTTTTTTGTTTGTTTGTTTCATGGGGTTTTTGTTTTGTTTTGTTTTGTTTGGTTTGGTTTGGTTTTTTTGATTTTGTTGTTTTGTATGAGGGTATGAAACCAGGGTCTTGCGCCTATTCACTTTGTAGGTGCTGGACCGCCACGCTGCGCCCCCAGCCCATATTTTTACTTTTTGACACAGGGTCTCTCTGGGTTGTGCAGGCTGCCTGTGATCTTGGGCTTGCGAGCCTCCTGCCTTCGCCCCCAAGCTGCTGGGAATGCAGGTGTATACCACCGCACCTGACTATAAGCGATTTTATTCGTGGGTGGAAGCATGTATGCGTGAGTTTTTTTTTTTTTTAATTTTTCTTTGCTTCCTTCCTTCTTTTATACTCTTCCCTCTTTCTATTCTCCTTCTCTTTTCTTATGCTATATATGCATCCTCGTATTAATTATTTTACCATCAGAGCCCCCACATGTCTGTCAGTTTGCCGTGGGGGCTTGTGTGTTGCGATGAGGCTGAGAGCTCTGCCACTGTAACATTAGACATGAGCAAGGTTACCCAAGGTGGACAGGTTTTCAGCTGAGCTTCCAGACTAAGACAGACTAGGGAGTAGGACCTGGCGAGCCACTCCCGAAACAACTAGCTATTGAAAACCCTATGGATAGCAAAGAAACACTGTCAGATATAGTGCCTGAAAATGAGGCCCCCAGGTTGGAAGGCACTCGAAAGACTACTGGGGAAGAGTTGCCTCCTCCAAGTAGAGTATACCATGATGAGGGAAATGGAGTAAAACCCCAGGGTGCTCAATGTGATGATGTGACAGGACTCAAAATGAGGAGAAACAACTGTAAACATCCATTAATAATTGGAACATGGAATGTACATAGTATGAATCTAGGCAAGTTAGAAATTGTTAAAAGAGAAATGGATCGCATAAACATTGACATTCTAGGCATCAGTGAGCTAAAATGGACTGGCATAGGCCATTTTGAGTCAGACAGTCATAT